>QEOT01123890.1:56297-87699 GCA_003123785.1 Pterocarya stenoptera | reverse complement strand
TTTTTTTTTTTTTTTTTTTTCTATTTTGATTTTTTTTCAAGACTTACAAAGACGTCATAATATCAAGTTGATTTTCGTTCTGACCAGCTTGGCCTGCTGATGTGTTATGAACTCACTAGGTAGAACTCACATTTGAAAACCAGTTTTACAAGGGAAGGGTGCCTATGGGCTTATAAACTACCATCCCATACTTAGTTGGTGTGGGATCTTAACAAACACCACGCTCCACAGCTGACGTCAATGGCGGTCCCGGCGCTCACATGGGCTGGCTGTGCGCTAGGTCTTTCCTAGTCTCGGACGAACACTACCATGCTGGCATCACCCCCCATGCCGATTGCAACTGTGCCAACATGGACTACATACATGGGGTGTCTCTGACACCATTTGTTATGAACCCACTAGGTAGAACTCACATTTGAAAATCAGCTTACAAGGGAAGGGTGCTTAGGACTTATAAACCACCAACCAATCCCATATTTAGTCGATGCGGAATGGTAACATGATGCATGTTAAAATTTGTTTTGCAATATTCTCTTTGATGCAACTTAGCTCCAGTATGTTCACCCATGAGAAGCCTAATGGCTTTGTGCTTAGTTTTTAACAACCTTCAAATCTTCAACCTTACTTAACTGAGCAGAGAGAGGCAGAACGATAGTAATGCATATAAAGTGCATAAATCAGTGCATGATTTTAATCGGCGTGTTGTGTATCTAATTGAGTTATTGGCAGATGGGACTAGGCAAGACATTATCTAATTGAGTTATTGGCAGATGGGACTAGGCAAGACATTGCAAGCTATCTCTTTATTGAGCTATTTGAAGGTTCATGAGATGTCTCCTGGGCCATTTTGTAAGTTAAGAATTTGTTGTGTTCTGAAAATCATGGAGTGTTCATTTTTGGCATTAGTTTGGAGTTTGGACAGAGATGTTTTTTGGCTTCCTCATTTACATCCAATTACTTGCAGTCATAATGTGTCCTCTGAGCGTGACAGATGGTTGGGTGTCAGAGATGGTTAAATTTGCTCCAAACCTAAAAGTTCTTCAGTATGTTGGTGATAAAGAACATCGCAGAGGTTTGCGCAGGACAATCTGTGAGCATGTAAGAGCACAGTCTTCGTCATGCAATGTAAGTTTATATGGCTTCGACGACTAGTATCAGGTGATGGATGTTATATTATTAATTTTTTATTGTCATATGACATTTGTAATTCATAGCACCTAGAATTTTCTCTGGTCAGGCTTTTTAGTTGAAATATTAGCTTTTCTCTGCAAGTTGTATGTATTTGTTGATTTTTTTTCCAGTTGAATACATTGACAGGGTGTGCCATTGCCTTTTGATATACTGTTAACAACATATGAAATTGGCTTGATGGATCAAGATTTTCTTTCTCAAATACCATGGAAGTATGCAGTAATTGATGAAGCTCAAAGACTCAAAAACCCGTCCAGTGTATGTTTAAGATACCTTGGAATGCCATTCATTATTCATGTTAAATCTTGCATTGGGGGTTTGCTGGTGAAAGAAGCACATAGTGCTTATATAGTTACAATTTCTTTCAAAATGAAAAATTTGAGACCACGACTAAAAAGACAGGCTGATTTTTTTCTAGTATATAACCAAAAGCCTCTAAATATGGAACTATATTAGGTGGCCATTTGTCTTGGTTCTAAGCAGATTAAGCGCATCTTTTAATTTTAAAGAGTTTTTTCTATTCTTATTTCAGACACTTAAATGCTTAAACCTCAGCAGGTTCTCTATAAGCTCCTCAAAGAGCGCTTTCTTATGCCAAGACGGTTGTTGATGACTGGCACACCTATCCAAAACAATCTCTCTGAACTTTGGGCTTTGATGCATTTTTGTATGCCTTCAGTCTTTGGGACACTAGATCAATTTCTTTCCACCTTCAAGGAAGCTGGAGATCCTTCATCAGGTTATCGTCTATCTGACATCAGTTTTTCTTTTCACGTTTTTCTTTTCCTTGGATGAAAGCCTGCCAACAGAAAGTTGTTCAGTAGTTTTGGCTGTTCCACGACAATGCTCTGTGACAAGTTTGAGTGATTACTTCTGCTGTAATTAAGTATGATATACATTTTTTTCAAATTCTTACCCATATATAAATAACCATGTAATCAGTTGAAAGGTTGGTTAGCAAAGCCAAATGGCTGTTGATGCAATTATCATAAAAACATACATGAAAAGATGGAAAATTAATTCATGGGTAAAAGAGTCCAAGAAACTATCAATGAAAAAGAAATTGTATCAGTGGGCTCGCTGCTTTTCAGAAATGCAATGCCATCTAAGTTGCTAAAGATCTTAATGATAACTTTTCACCCAATTTAGGTTTTGAAACATTGATCGAGTGTCTAAACCTGTAACATCAAGTTCTCACCTTTCTTTAGTACCTAGTTTTTACTACTTTGTTTCTCAAAATTGAGAAAAAAAAGTAATGATTAGGACTAACTCTTTTTTCGTCCTCCAGTCATAAACCAAGTTTCTCAATCATGAGAAGTTTACGGTTCAGGGTCAGGACTTATTTGTGTAATTGTTCTGGTCAAGACGGCTTTGGGAAATTTTCTTTTATGAGTAAGATAAGAATTTTGTTATTCTTGAACAGGTCATGGTGCAGCTGAACTCAAGGAGCAATTTAGAAGTTTAAAATGTATATTGGGAGCCTTCATGCTTCGACGAACAAAATCAAGGCTTATCAAGTGTGGAAATCTAGAGCTGCCCCCTCTCACTGAGATAACTGTGTATGTTTTCAGCCCTGATTTACTTCACTAGCAACTTCAGCAAAGATTTGTAGGCTTCCTTACTTTTTAGGTTGCTAAGGTACCTTATCCAAACAGAATGGTGCCCCTGGTCAGCCTGCAAAAGAAGGTTTACATGTCAATATTGAGAAAGGAGCTTCCTAAACTGCTTGCTTTATCTTCAGGAACTTCAAATCATCAATCCTTACAGAATATTGTATGGAACTTTATCAAACTTTTGCCCTTAGCACGTTTCTTCCTTGTGATTCCATATGCACTTTGCAGAACTGCAATTTCTTTGTTCCTTAAATTCTAGATATTCACATGGAAGAATTATTTTGCTTATTATATGCTTTAGGTTGACCAAAATTTATATTATTCATATGTAGCGATCGTATTTTTCTGGCGTGAGAGATCTGCGTAAATCATGATACTAGGGCTGCAGATGTATTATGCTTTCTTATAGGATTTTTTGAAGGCTAATGTGGGGACTGATGGATTACTTGATTGATTATCCCCTAAATATAGGACTGAAACTCTGGCTGGCTTGAGCTTGGGAATTATTATGTTCACAATCTGAAAATTATGTTAGGCTCGTGGTTTGCATGATCCCTTTGCCATTGGCCTTCCTCATAATTGGTGCTTTTGCTCACCTAAACCTATTCATGTGGTTCACAGCTTTCATTCCTTGGAAGTGAAGAAAGAAAAAGAGCTACAAAAAGATTACTCATTGAGCCTTATGGACCCAGTCCACTGGCTGAAGCTTGTCACTTAAAGAAAGAATGCACTGGAAATCGTCGAGTCCCTGTTGGACCATCCAAAAATTGATGTTAACATACAACTGGGTAGGGGTCAACGGGGCCACGCACCCAGCATGGGCGGGGCGGGGATCCGTGCTGGTAGATGCGGGGGGCGGGTGGCCCTGTTCGCATCTGGCCCCCCAGTGGGTGGAGGCGGGGTTTTTTTTAAAACAACCCACCCCATACAAGTCTTTCATCCCCTATCTACTCCATTGCCCTCCCCCCAGGCGCGGCTCCCCCTAGCCCCTTCTCTCTCTGTCCTCTGAAACTCTTGAAACCTTGAATCTCTCTCTCTCCCTTTCTCTCTCATCCCTGTCTACTCTGTCGCCGTCCGTCTGCATCACCGTTGCCCAAGGCTCGAGTTAAGTTTTAAATAGAAATTAAATTCACATTTTTTTTTTGTTGAGTTATGGAGATTGGAGGAAGGATGAAATTAAATGGAGGAGTTGGAGGATGAGATTGTGTCTTTGTGAATTGTGTGTTGTGGAGAATCGATTTGTGCATGTATTTTGATGTTTGTGTTATTTTTTTGTGTGATTTTGTGATTAGGGTTTCGGAGTAAAACCCCTAAATTAATTTAGGATTTACGTAAATTAATTTAGGGAAACCCTAAATTAACCCTAAATTTTTCCTACATTAATTTTGCAGTTTAAGTGGATCCCTAAATTAATTTAGGGTTTCAATCCGAAACCTTAAATTAATTTAGGGAAACCCTAAGTTACAATTGATTTGAAAATTGGTTGGGTTGTTTGCTGAATATATTAACTGATTTGAAAATTGAAAATTGATTTGAATACATACAATTGATTTGAAAATTGTATTTTATATTAATTGCTGAAAATTGCTGAATATACAATTGATGTTAGTGGATGTGAATCTGTGGTGTTGATGTTAGTGGCATGTTTTCATTTCAGATTTTTGACTGTTTGGAGAATTTCTACTCCGTTAGATTTTAGTGATAGCTCTTCTACCCCTACCCGAACACCTAACCAACCCTACACTTGCCACTAACCCTACAGGCCCTAGTCCTAACCCTACGAAGACAGAACCTTGCTCTGCCCTCTAGCCCACACAAATCAAGAAATCAGTTTCCATAATTTGGTCTCACTTTACCAAACTAGACCAATAACCCCAAAGCAAAGTGTAACCATTGTGGTAAAGTCTTTAGATGTCACTATAGGAAACATGATACATCACAATTAAAGGTCCACTTAGAAGAACAATATAAGAAGAGTCCGATATTAAAATCCTTACAAGAGAAGAGTCAATCTAGACTAGAGATTGGACTAAAAAAATGGTGGATGGACCAACCGACCAAATGATCTATTCTCATCTTCATCTTGATCCCCATCTCATCTTGGTTAGTCAGATTTTAGTTTGCAATTTTTTCATTTCTAATATATGTATGTAATTTAATTTTTGTTTCTTGTTTATAATTCTAATTTATTTCCTATTAAATTGTTAATGTTTCAGGTTTTATGATCTCACAGTCTCACAACAAGCAACACTAATTACATGTCTTTTCCACTCATGGTCACCCCAAATGTCAAACAGCTCACTTATTTGTATAGTTGTATTTTGTCATTCACTTATTTGTAATGTTGCTACAATGCCCCTTATATGTTTCTAATTTTGTGACCGATCAAAAAAAAATATGTTTCTAATTTTGTAATTGTTTTCTTTTAATTGTATCATTGTAATAGCTTAGTTATGATTATTAATTTATTACTTAGTAGTTAGTACTTCTTTAGTTGGTTGCAAGTTGCAACTTAGTAGTATATTATTTTTATTATTGTAAATTCTTTTTTTTTTGTTATTTGTATTTTTTTTAGTTACTTTTTGGGCCCAGAAGCATGTTCTGGGTTGATGGCCCATTTGGGGGGCGGACGGATGGGGTGTCTGCCCCGGTACTCGGACGAGGTACCCTGCCCCCGCAGACTGGGGGCGGATTACAAGGTGGAAACCCGCCCCCCCCCCCTCCCCGCCCCATAGGGTGCTGGTAGCACCCCTACAACTGGGTATTTTTATTGAGTCTTGGGTCATTCTATTCTTGATTTAGGGGCCATATCAATCAATTTGGCCGCTTCAGCATGGAGGTGAAAAGTAACATCATAATTGGTATGAGATACGGGAAAATGTTAGAATGGCAAGACAATACAATTGACCTAGGATGGTTCTTCAGCAGCTTGCCGCTTTGGGAGACACAAAGTCATCTTTTATATTATCTGCTTCGATATATGTCTCTCTTTCAATTTGTTCTGGCATGATGAGGCATAGAATATGACTTCATAGTAGAATTCTATACTGTTGGTGAATCTCATAGAAATCTTGAAAATCTGAAAAAATGATGTTACTTTTGAAGTTGTCAAAGTGTATTTAAGTACTAACACAGTACTGTTTGTCTTTAATGTTGTAGTTCTTGATTTTACTGCTTTTCAACTTTAAATGATTTGTTCAGTTCCCCCATCATAAAAATAAGAACTTTAAATGATTTGTTAATTCTTTATTCATTTCTCTTTTTTATGCAATTAATCTTGTTGTTTTCACTTATATGAGTATGTGTTTTTGCTTGTATGGATGTGGATATGTACCACTGTAAAGCTTACAAGGTCTTTGACCATTTGATTGCCACTTTATACAGGTAATGCAGCTAAGAAAAGCATGCAGCCATCCTTACCTCTTTCCTGGTATTGAGCCTGAACCCTTTGAAGAAGGGGAACACCTGGTTCAGGTGCATTACCTTGTTATGCTAATTTTTTTAGAGGGATTATTTTTTTATAGTTGTTAATTTGATTCGGTCATGGATAATTATGTTGGATGTCAAGCAAGTTGTGTGGTTTCAGAACTCTATTACTTCTGAATCATTAAAATTAAAAATAGGGGAACAAAAGCTCGTTAGTTGTGTTATTGTGGCTCAAAATGGAAAAACTCTGGGCTCGTTGTCTGGGTTCAAGTTTAAATCTGCCTTTTGTGCTCTGATGATGTTTCCTGCTGTTGGAATTTCTATTCATTTGTGATTTCCTGATCAGGCCAGCAGTAAGCTAATGATTTTGGACCAACTACTCCACAAGCTACATGATTGTGGACACCGTGTCCTTCTCTTTGCTCAGATGACACATACACTTGACATTTTACAGGTTCTTGTCTTTTACCAAAAGATAAAATAATCTCTTCCACTAAATTATGTATTTTTTTTTAACTTTATTTAAATTCCACTAATTTGTTTGTTTGCAGTTTATTTTAAAATGTGTTCCATATGCAATGCAGGATTTTCTGGAGTTACGAAAATATTCCTACGAACGTCTTGATGGATCAGTTCGAGCTGAGGAGCGCTTCTCTGCAATAAGAAGTTTCAGCGGGCAATCGGTTAAAGGGAGCTTGAATTCTGAATCTGACCAAAATGGTTCATTTGTTTTTATGATCTCTACCAGAGCTGGGGGAGTTGGCCTGAATCTTGTGGCTGCTGATACTGTGAGCTTTATCAAACTCAACCAACTGTGCACTTGTCATTGTTTAAATTGGAATCTGGAACTTTAGACTTGTAGCTTGGTGATTCATCATTATGATCCAGTTAATATGTTTTTGTGGTTCACAAGGGAAATGATATACATACATACATACATACACACACATATATATCTATATATATCCAACACCAGATATATTAGATTCTTTTAGCTGTTGCTAAATTCCAATCATTTTAAGTCTATACTTGTAATGACATGCATGGACAATGTACAATTGCAAAGAAAATTAGTTCTTGAAGCTACATGGACACCCAGTTTCTAGTAACAAATGAAGGTTTGTGCTGAGAAATAAGATACATATGCATTGACACAAAATGAGTTATATGTATAGCTTTTCACTTCCTTCTGATTGGATGAATTCAAGCTCGTAGGGGAATGGCTACAATGAATGGATTGGACACATTACTGTCAGATACTGAATGGTTCTTTTACTCGTAGAGAAACTCACTCTTCAGTATTAGGCTATCCAATTTCATAGGATGAAGAAATTATGAGATGACGAAGGACTTCTTTCATCAATAGGTGAATAACCACCATTTTTAGGAACAGATGTAGCCACCACGAAAAACGTAATGGAGAGCTTACTAAAGGTACAAGCCAGGCTATAATAATGTGAAGTTGTCCATTTGTTGGGAAGATGGTTCAGTGGATCAATAAAAAATGACTAGAGATGAATTTGCTAGTAGCTTGGTGAGCCTGCATTGGAGGTTTAAGTCAATTTTTTTACAAGTGGAGGCTGAAGTTAATTTTGTGGGGATGGCATGGAAAATACATCAGAACATGAAGGCTGTGATGATGTGGCTGGTTCAAGTGACGACATAATTTTGAATATATCTCGTAATGGTAAAGCTCAGTAGTGGTGATTCTTGCCAATGGGAGTATCTTATTGGATGTAAGTTAGGAAATGGATTTGCACTAATGGACTAGTATAACGTACAAGGAAGAAACACTGCATAGTCTTAATCAGCTCAACAATGTTTAAGAAATCAATACGATTATGTGGAAAGAAGAGTGTTTCAATAATTTTTTCTTTGTCTTACCCCCGTGTGAAATTGACTTAAAAAGATGAGCATCACTTTAAAACAAAAAAACTCTGCTTGATAAGGTAAAATGCAAATAGCAGAATAAGGTACTAATTACAAGTTCATTGTCTGTAGCCTTTCCTTTGGAGGCTTATGAATTTCAGTTGCTTGCCTCTGACCAATGAGAATGTAGTGATAAATAACTGATTAATTATTTTAGAGATTATATTAACCGAAATTTGAAGGTGAGCTTACACCCCAAGTTCAAAAGGCCCTAATGCAGGTTGTGCCTGCTCTAGGTGTGAATGAATATCAGACATGATATCGCTGGAGTTTGAAAGTATGTTATGGTTAAGGAACTTACTAGTTTAATGTTGAAGCCAACCTAGATCTTGATCTTCCTTGAAGTTGCTTTAGAGCACAACTGTATTTTCTTATGATATATTTATGTTGTAAAAACATTTGGTTTATTTCAACCCACACTGTAGGTTATATTCTACGAGCAAGATTGGAACCCTCAAGTGGATAAGCAGGCTTTGCAGAGGGCTCACAGGATTGGTCAAATGAATCATGTTTTGTCTATAAATCTAGTTAGCAGGCATACTGTGGAGGAGGTGGGATTTTATATATCAGGCTGTAATGTTGAAGACATCAATATATGGTCTGTTGGTGACGTTTTTGTTTATGTAGGTCATTATGCGGAGAGCAGAGAGGAAGTTGCAGCTTAGCCATAAAGTTGTAGGGGATGATGTTATGGACTCGGAGGGTAAAAACAGAGCAGGAGTTGAAACTGGTGATTTGCGGTCTATCATATTTGGGTTACATATGTTTGATCCTACCGACATCAGCACTGTGAATTCAGGTGAGTTGCAGGTGTCTGAACTGAATGTTATTGTTGAGAAGGTACTTGCAAGGCGATATGAAAAGATTGCAGGCAAGGATGATAGGAAATTTGAGGTCAATCCATTAGATCCATTAAGTGAATCTGAGACTGTTGTTGGGGGAAGTTCCACCTCTATAAGTTTAGATCCTGGTCTTGATGAGGCTTCATATCTTTCCTGGGTTGAGAAATTCAAGGAGGCGCCACAATCAGGAAGTAACCCAATCCCAGAGTTTCGAAGAAGAAGGGAGGCCCATGAGGAAAAGTCTCTAAAACTTGAGGCTGCAAGGAAAGAGGCTGAGGAGAAGAAGTTGCGTAATTGGCAAGCCCTTGGATACCACTCATTGAGTGTAAAAGACCCTATCGACCCTGTGAATGGTGATATGATGTCAGAATCAGGTTTCCTTCAATTTGTTTATGGAGATTGTACTCATCCATCAAGAGTTTGTCCATCCGAGCCGACTGTTATCTTCAGGTAGGTTCATTGTTCTGGAAGTCCCTTCATGTTACCTTCTCATTGGTATAACAAGGGCATTGCCAGTTCATATTGTTTCTCCTATGTCTTATACCCTCTTTTGTCAATTGAAGATCCTTTACTAAGGTTTATCTTTATTTTTTAATCTTTTAGCTGATGACACTAACATTGCAGTTGTGTTGATGACTCTGGAAACTGGGGCCATGGAGGAATGTTCGATGCATTGACCAAACTTTCTGCAAGTATCCCCGATGCATATCAACGGGCTTCTGAATTTGGGGACCTGCATCCTGGTGATCTGCATCTTATAAGAATTAATGGTCAGCTTCTGTCTGCTCTCTTCCCTGTATTTGATTGTTTATTCCCAAATATGTTTGGACTGTTTAAGAACACACACAATCACATCTTATAAGTTGTTCAGGTACCGATTACAGGAATTTCACAAGCGTGTTCTACTCAGAGGTCTAACAGGACATTATTACTTGTTCAGACCAAGTAACAAGTCCTGGTACCTATATATGCCAGTAGAAAATTGTGGTAACAGTGCTTTGAATATAGGTTTTTGGTCAAGGTCATTTCAAATCATCTTGTTCTCAAGTATCTCAATTTTAGAATTCCATCTACATGAATTCTTAGATTTATCCTAGAAGGTAGCAAGCTCCACTGATGGCCTCATCCTAAACTATTTACCAGCTCCTTGAGGAAGGACACCCTGGCCAACCTCATGTTTCGTTGCCAACAGCTTGTTCCCACTGATGAGAAAATTTTAAATGCTTTTACTCTTGAAAGAAATAGAGAAGCCCAAATAGCATGTTTCCAGTTCGTAGTTGATGACTTTATGAAGAAGCATATCAAAATTAGATACTATTTATTTAATGTCTCCATATAAGAATATGTAACCTTCGTATAGTCCATCTTATAAGAGATTTGGGATTATCATGGAAGACCATGCTGTATCAGTTGGCCTGTTAACATATGCAGATACCATCCTTGGAATTTGAAATGAATCCTAGTTAGGTGTTACTAATGTTTACAACCTGTGTACTTCAACCTGTATACTTGGGCTATGCCATCGATTGCAGCTATTTGCCATTGGCCTCTCCATCAGTTAGATGTTAAGAACGTTTTTTTTCTTAACCTGCACTTGCCACCTGGATTTTATCCTCAGGGGGAGGGAGTGAAAGGGCGCCATCCAAGATTGGACTTAGTAGGGTTTTGGTTGAAGTGCTTGACGTTATAGAACTCTCTCTATCCCCTGAGGGCAACCCATATAGGATAATCAACTATTTTCCGGCTTTTAACTGATATTAGCAACTAATTTGATGAGTTAATTTTTCTTTTGGTTAGTAAGATTGATAAAATTTGTTAGCAAAACTTTTCTAGTTCAATTTCCTTAGAGCACAGTAATTTTTTTGGATGAACCAACCCGTATGCTTGGGCTCTTGCCTATTTTCATAATCAATAAAATCTTATTTACCTATTAAAAGAAATTGTTTTGGATGAACCAAGTTCTGCTGTTTTTTAATGAAAATAATCTCTATTCTTTAACATGGGTACTTTGTGGGTGATATCCCTACTTCAGCATTGGTTTATTCTTTCAAGTACTTTATTTAGTTTTTTTTTAAAGTACGTGTTATTTAATTCTAACCCATTTGTTGATATGCAGAGGATTGCAATGAGGAGAATACAGATGATTGTCCTCAATGGGTAGCGTTGGCTGTTGTACAATCTTACAATTCTAGGCGTAAAGTCCCTCGCAGCAAGATCTCTCTTTCTGACTTGGAATGCTGCTTATCAAAGGCATCATTCTCAGCAGCTCAAAACTTTGGTAAGGTCTCCATGCATTAAGTTGGCTCAATAGGCTGGGTGGCAGGGGCCTTGCCGCCCATCTGCCAGCCCTCACTGGCCAACCCCTACTTGGGTGGCCAAGTGCCCTCGGTCGTTAGATGCTGGGGTACTGGCCTCCACCCGCACTTGAGAACCCAGGTAGGGATGGGGCTCTGGCTAGTCCTAGGCCCGTCAGCATTGGGCCTTGTTCGTCTGCATATATGTATATATATTTAAAAAAAATATTCTATTTAGTAAAATGACGTCGTTTTGATATAGGATTTTTTATAATACCCCCAACCCTTCTGTTCCTCGTGCCTCTCTCTTTCCTCTCTTTGTCTCTTTGTTTTAGTGTTTTATGGTGTCGCCTTTGTGGTCTCTCTCTCTCTCCATCTTGCTGTTGCCCCTAGTCGGTATCTCTTTGGTTGGTAACGTGGTGGTTCATTGGTTGCCTGCTGGTTGGTGGTTCACTAGGTAGGTTTTGGTTTTTTCAGCAGTCGTGGGTGGACGGTGGCGCTATGTTTGAGAGGGTGGGTAGACGGACTAGGAGGTCAATCTGCCCCCGGCAACTAGACGGGGGGACCTGCCCATGGGGGCCAAGGTTGGAGCTCGGGGGGCCCAAACATCCCACCTCACCCCAGCAGGGGCGCAAGGGCGGGACAGGGGCACCCTCCGTTCGGGGGGTGCAAGATCACCTCTATGACTCAGTGTAGAACTTTGGGATTTGTTTGATAAGTGTTTTCAAGAAGTGTTTTGGTGTTTTGTTACTGCAGTGCATAAAAAGTATTTTGGGGTGTTTTTTGTTGTAGCATTGAGAAAGTGTTTGGGCCGGCTCTGCCATGTTAGGGTGTTTTTTTTTTATTCTAGTAATTCTTCTCAAATGTCTTTTATTGGAAGAAATTGAAAAGAAATAAGACACCCTAGGAGTACAAACTCTTTTAATACAAAGAGATTACATATCAACGTGTCAGTCTCATGTAACATTACCAAGCAAGCCTAAGATATAAATTAATAATAAAAATACCTTGAAATGACCAGCCACGCCTCGTGTGGCTCTAGTTTGCAGCCACCCAGCAACACTGGTTGGCGAGACAATATATTGGGATGATTTTCATGTGACCCTCAACTGCGGCCAAATCTACCCTGTGAAGGGGTGGCTTCAGTGAACACAACCAAAAAGTATTTTTTATCGAATCCTCAGCAAACCCTTCACTAAATCCACA
The DNA here is from genome assembly GCA_003123785.1 of Pterocarya stenoptera. NCBI lineage: Eukaryota > Viridiplantae > Streptophyta > Magnoliopsida > Fagales > Juglandaceae > Pterocarya > Pterocarya stenoptera. The sequence continues at coordinate 75,198 of QEOT01123890.1, read as the reverse complement.
ATCAAAACTACTTTTAAAAAAAAAAAAAAAAATGTAATTTTATTCTTTTTTAGGTCAATCCTATCAATTTTACAAAAGCCACAAAAACACATCCTAAACTCTAAACCCGAAACTAACCCTAAACCTCAAACCCATAAATCCTAAATCCCAAACTAAACCCCTAACCCTGTAATTCGAAACCCCAAAATTAGGCATTTGGCAAGTAGGATGAGATATAAAATTCTATTATCATATTATTTCATTATTACAACTTTTTTAAGTTTTTACACAAAATATAATAAATAAATCAATTTTTTCAAATCTTAAAATAATAATAATATTAAAAAATAATATTTTAAGCTTTCATTTAAAACAAAAAATTCTCATTTCACTATCCAAACCCTAAATCCTAAGCACTAAACACTAAACCCTAAAACTCTAAACCCTAAGCAGTACGCACTAAACCCTAAACCCCTTAACCCTAAACCTTTAATCCTAAACTCTAAACCAAATCCTAAACTCTAAACCCCCAACACCTAAACTCTTAAACGACTAAAATCTGAACCTTAAACCCTAAATCCTATATCCTAAACCCCAAAATTCTAAACCCTAAATCCTAAATTCTAAACCTCAAAACCCAAAACCCTAACCCTAAGTCCTAAAACCCGAAACCCTAAACCCTAAAATCTAAAACCTAAAACCTAAACCCTAAAACCTAAATCTAAAACCCAAAACCCTAAAGCTAACCCTAACCCCTAACCCCTAAACCCTAAAATCTTAAACCCTAATTCCTAAGCCCTAACCCTTAAACCCTAACCCTCAAAACCCAAAACCCTAGCACTTGGTACACACCAAAAAACTTTTTCTTAGAGTTCTCAAAATCTTATTATATGCAAGCATGCTCTCTCATTAGCCAAGATAGTGTCAGAACAAAAGATGTTCTTGAAAACTGCTATTAAATGAAGAGTTGATATTGGATTCTGATGGACTAATATTTAGATTGAATGCTTCAAGTTAGTTATAGTTTATTGTTTCAATATTTACTTCTAGCGAACATTTTCATAGACTACTAAGAATTTGGATCCTTTGTTCATTTCTCATTTTTGAAATATCCTTACTTTTTTTTTTTCAAAAGCTTCAATCCACATGCCACGGATTGGGTATCAAGATGGATCAGATCGCTCAGATTGGTACACAGTGGAACGTCTTCTACGAAAATATGCTTCCGCATATGGCATAAAATTTTTTGTGTATGACAAGACCCCTCCTCTCTCTCTCTCTCTCTCTTCCCATATGTGGCAAGTTAATTCTTATGAATTTGCAGGTACTATTACCGACGGTCGAGTTGAGTCTTGGCTTTGTGTTGACAATCTCAAATCCTACGAGAGTTGCGGCCTCTAGTATAGTGAAGAAGGATATGTGCCTCTCCCACCTTTGATTCCTATTGGAGACTTGACTTCCTCCTTTAGCTTAAACTTTTCTTCGGTGGGGCCATTGTCCACAGATATGGGCATGCGAATGCCCGCATGCAGCTGTGGGGTAGAGCTAGTGCCTGGGGGCCAAACTTGCTCCCTCACCAATGCAGGGGTGGGGGCAGGATAGGATGGCCCGTCTTAGAATTGCACTGCGTCTTGAGCTACTTGCCAATATAGCAAGCTAAACAAAAGCAGGAATTATTTTTTAAAAAAAGAAAGAAAAAGGAAAAGAAGAAGAGTGATTGCAAAATCTCTAATAAAACTCCAAGATTCCTTTTTCTTTTTATATAATGATCAAATTTCTTATTTTAGTTACTAGTAAAGGCTCAACGTGCAATGCACGTTTGCCCAGTTGGAAGAATAGGAAAGTTCCTAAATATAAAACTTTCTTGTAAAAGCAAATTATAGCAGAAAATAGATTAAGAAATATGATTATTACATATAATGGATAGAAAGATAAATGCTGATATTGGTAGGCATTCATTCAAATTCACTAAGGGGGTGAGAAATATGTGGATGCATAAATTGGACAAATTAGATAGAATGAGAAAGTAAAGATACAAAGTACTGAGAATTGTTCATAAGGTACCAAGTGAAACAAGTACAAAGTTAAAATAGATCTTAAATTCATGCAAGTTCAATGAATAAGTAAACCATGGTAATTTAAATTACAGTTTTATTTTTTAATGCAATAGTAGATGTCATGCCAATATTTCATTAAGTTATGAAAATAGAAGATTGTGCAGTTTGGTGGGATTGGATATTTTGAGTTTATGTCGGTGTTTCATTGACGGGGGTGATGGATAGGACGTTAAATCTCTTATGGCGTTGTTATCGAAGCTGATATACTTCTACACCAAGGTGGATGATCCATTCCTTTTCTGATGCTGCAATATTTTATAAATGGTAAATGGTCTAGCATGAAATGAATTTAGAGTGTCAATATGGTTATTGTTGTTATGTGTTAGGCCAGGAAAAACAGTGTCAACAAAAGATATAAACACAAACAACTGGCAAACTAACTAACTCTATTAAATAATTAAATGGAATAGGCAAGGTGTCTTCCTAAACAGATCTGCTAGCATACATGATTCTCATCTTGATAATGTTTTTATTGTTTTTTAATAATTAAAACCATCTAGAAAGTAGGCACAATGAAACTATAGAAAAATATAAGCTAGTTTAGAGAATGATGTAAGGTTTAATAAAGAAAATCTTCACATAGCTGGACAGATGCATTTAGGAATTGCTTCAAAAGAAATTATTGTTCTAACGTAGAAAAAAATGTTAACATGGGCTAGAAGTATCCAAACCATAAGAACTTTTTCCTTTTTTGGTAAGTAAAAGTAAAACTACCCAATTGTAATGAGCGTGGATGGAACAATCAAAACTTAGTAAGAAAAAATGATGCATTCCAAAACAAGTACCTTTTAATTGTGAAGGCTTCATCACCAAACCCAAAACTGCAAATCGAAGCATAAAAAATGTTTCTCTAAGGTAGGACTGTTCATTCGGGTTTTGGCCTGGGACCACGGGTTTCAAAATCGGGTTAGCCCAGGTCAAATCCAGGCCGGAATCCTGATTGAAATAGATTTTTAAAAACCTAGAACCCAGGTTCCAGGTTGCACTTTTTTCTTTTTTAAATCAAAGCTACATGTTATGAATATTTTTTCATGAAAAAAATGTTGATACAGCATTCAAACTCTATTTATTTAATTTTTTAAATCAAAGCCTGCATGTTCCTTGACCATCAATAAAAAGTCACTTGAGAAAAGAGTAAAAAAAACCATAAAATGGATGATTCATTGGATATGACACATTTTTTTTTTAGTTTTTGTCCATAAAAGAAACAAAAAAAAGAAAAAAAAAAGAAAGGAAGAAAATATCAAAATATTCAAACTGAAAAAAAAAATCGGTTTTCGGGTTTAAAACCTAGTACCTGAACAGAGTGTATCTGGATTTTTCTATGAGGGTACCGGGCCAGAAAAAAACTTGGCCCCTTTTTGGATGAATAGGCCTACTCCAAGGAATGCATGATGCCAATTCAAATTGTTTCCAACCTAAAAAGGCAAAAAAACCAGTACCGAAGTCTTGAGTAAAATCAATCAAGAATGCCCCTAACTCCACTAATACATAAATTGAGTGACCTTAGGAGATGATTTAACTCATCCGAATAAAACTCTTGGAGCATTATAATATTGGTTCTAAAACCAAATCATGTTAATTAATGAAACTTCTACGTGGGGGGAGTTGAAGTAGATTTAGATCCCGTTAAAAGGGGGAGGAAATTGTGAGGAGAGCGGGTGTTTTATAGGATGAGAAAAGGTTGAATGGCCCCACTCTTAGCAACTGTGGGGGAAGTTTCGTAAATCTCAGGCTGTTGGATATATATCATGCAGACCATGATCCTAAAAAAAAAATTGAACAAAAAGAAAAAAGAAAAAAGAAAAAAAAAAGAAAGTGACATTACATATTGATATATGCGTGAACCTCTACAATAATCCATAGGTTATTATGTACTGGTTAGATGTACCCATGTGTGCCATGATACAGAGATATAAACATGGGGGCTGCAATTGTGCTTGCGGATAATCATTTTGAGATCAAAGATATGCTTACATCAAAGGTATGCTTATTATGTTCATATCGTGGGGAGCACAATTCTTAATATGTGAAAATATTGTGAAGCAGGTACATACTTGGTAGATGGTTTTTCACCTAAACTCACAGCCAATAGAACCACTTGACACGTAAGGAAACCGAAGGAAGGATGTTGGGGGAATGGCAAACTCTGTGCTATATCCATAACTACGAAATATTATATTGAGTTTGATGACTCAGCCACCACTCGTATGAGAGATCAAATATGATAGATTAACAAGCCTTGACCCTAATTATTTTGATAGTTTTCATCGACCTATATTGGTCCTCCTCTATCTGACATGTTTAGGCACTAATCATAGTCCACGATGACCTGCTAATTCATGAGGGTTTGCATAATATTTCAATAACAAAAGTTTAATCAACTTAAGCAGTTCTTCTTTCTTAATTATTACAAGAAAGGGGAATGTATCTTGTGAAAAAGAATGGCCAATGCTCAAATTTTTTAATCTTTGAAGTTGGAGGAAATTCAAATGGTCGTGACGTGAACCTTTACCAAATATATACCCATTTGATATGCAGAAAGTTATCATTCTAGTAATAAATCAATGGTTGATGATCAATAAAACAAAATCGCCAATGACCTGTGGCCTGATGGCACAACACCCACATCTCCGAAATGGAGACCATGGGTTCGACCCCCTCCCCCAATGTATAAAATAAAAAATAAAAAAAATAAAACAAAATCACCATCACAGCAAAGGAAAGTCCTGAAATATTGAAACGACATCCATTCAAAACATAAAAGATCATCCATACTAATCAAGTCAATTTGCAAAATCATAAACATCAATTACACATTTATCTTAAAGTGAAATATTATAGTATTGCTAACAGGGAATAATGCCACCTTGACTACAACAAGGGTTCTGTATATGCGAAAATATAAGTCATAACATGTCAAGTAGAAAAGCTAATTATCTTGTAAACCTAAAATCATTCTCATTGATATAATCACTCTCATTTTATCTGTGGGTTTGGTGGCTTCTTGGTCATATTGGTTAGAAGGTCCCGCTATTCCATGAGAAGCATCCTCTGACTAAATATCATCTGCAGGGTCCCAAATGAATTGACTTATTAGAAAAAAGCCTTGTTCTTTGGGAGATCTATCTCGTCTGGTACTGCATGGTTCTACTTTGCAAGAACTCCGAATCATTTTCTTGAAGCTCATCCTCTTCATGAATCATAACAAAAATGAATAAACTTAGAGAGAATTTGGCCCCAACTACCAAAACGCATAACCTTCAAACCTTTTCACCTGACTATCTAGTTTCACATCCTCCATGATCAAGGATGCAGATGCACTTAGATTACTATTGCTTTTGAAGTTTTCTCCCCACATGCTAATCTGGTGGATAGGGTCATATACTCCTATCCTTCTTTGGGTGACAAACTGGGCTGATGGAGAGTTCATGTTCCTAACACTGATCATAGAGGTAAATCAAGGAGCCTTTGGCATCAATACAATGGTAAGAAAGAAAAATGCATAAATTAAACATAGAAAAGAAGCATATTCGATCTTATGAGCTTGAGATTTCCACTTTTAGTGCAATAACTTGATATATATCAAGAAATGCAGATGTGAAATGGTTGATTAACATTGAATTGCAAATGAAAATGACACAAACAATATAATCCCCAGAAAACTTGAAAAATTACACTGCTTTCACAATTTTTGAAGTTACAGTAGAAAATATAACTGTGCCAACAGTGATAATCACTTACCCTTCATCTGGATGTTGAGATTTTTTTCGCTATGAAACGAACTTGAAGTACATACTAATCACACAATATAGCTCTTTACAACAGTTAGAGCTGCTGCTTTTGACGTATGAGAACCAACTAGGGTAGGCATGCAAGAAAGGAATGAGAAGAAACTGAAATCAAACAATGGCCACCCTCTTCAAAGTGTCACCTCTAAAGCTTAAACAAACCAGCGGAGAGGGTCGTCCAGGAAAATGCTCCTCTCAAAGCCTTTACTCTCAGCCTACAAAATACACACAAAGCAGAAGTTAGCTTTGCTTCAGGGCTTTTTGTCTTACTCCCGTGCTATAACATATTCAACTCCAAGAAACAAGATATGAAATTTTCACGATACTTTTGTCTTTGAACAAGAGATGCAGAGGAACGGACATATATATGAACCACGAGTGGTAAAGACACTGTAAGTGACCAACTAACTGTCTACGAAATAAAATTTTCCAATCTCTTTCTTCCATTGAATACAAGACTCTACTACTTTCTCCATCAAAACCAATACACACATAATAAGGATCACTAATTCAAAAACCTCTCTAAACCATTAGAAGGGGAAAAAAGGTCTTCTGCTGTACAAAGTACCATAACAACAATATCAAAGGACCAATGAAAAGTAAAATAAGAACACGAGAACAAAACTTTTAAACTCCCAAATCATTAACTACTTACAAGTTACAACAATTAAAAAACACTTCTCGTTTATTTTCAAGAAACTTCTTAATTCATCTCATCTCATCGTTACAGTTTTTCCAAATTCCAATATAAAATAAAATAAACAATTTAACTTTTTCAAATCTCAAAACAAAAATAATATTAAAAAATATATTCTAACAATATTTTATTCAACATTTTAATTTTAATTTCTACTCAACTCACCTGCAAAAACAAATGAGGCAGAACCAAACATTTCTTCATGCCAAGCTAAAACTTTTCTTTTTATTAACAACTAAAAACCATAGAAACTCAAAGTCCAACTTTCTTTTTTCTTTTCATCACCCTTCTCGGCAGCCAAACTGAGTCCAAGCATGGCCAAGAAATGAAAAAAATAAAAAAAAATCAAACCTTGGTGAAAGCCAAAGCTCAACTCCTAGCCCTGGGAGCACCAAAATCAAACAGAAACCTCCTTCACCTCAATCAAAACCCTAGCTCTATCTCTTCCCTCAAAATCTCAAGTCCCATCATCTTACGGTAGAATTGAATGAGAACAGCGACAGAAAAAGAGCTGTCATCGGTAGGGGTGACAAACGGTCGGTTTGGATCAGAGAAACCGATCGTTTTGGTCCGGACTGAGACTGAGACTGAGACTGGTTGGTCTCGGTTCATGTTTTAGAGGATCGAAAAGTTTTAGTCCGGTCCGGGTCCAGGATTTTTCCACCCCAAACCAGACCGAATGAAAAAAAATTATATTTTAAATATCAGTTAGCTAATTATTTAGTAATTACATAAATTAATAGTGCAATTTTTATCTAATTTATTATTATTGATCATATAAAATATTTTTTTATTGAGTTAGTTACATAATCTACATTAATAATTTTAATTTAATATTTTAAATATTTTTTTTTATTAATTGATTTACAAAAAATAAAAAAATAATTAAACTAGACTGGACAAGACCGATAGTTACCGGTTTGGTCTATATATATGGATTTGGTCTGGTCTAATTCAGTTAAAAAAAATGATGACCAAGACCGATTTGGACCGGACCGACGGATATGCACCTAGGCACTTGTGTTAAGGGAGATATAAATATTTGAGCATTGCTATGCATCAGCCTACACACTACATACCAAACTATTTTTTAATTTTTTTAATTTTTTTTCATTCTAGTCTTCTTGAAACATTTATATTTTTTTATTCATCATCCATATAATACATATTTAATAAGAGAAACAAATAAGGAAAAAAAAAATTATGATATATGATATGTATGCTGATGTAAAGATTAATTCTAAATATTTTTGCTTTCGCGACGCTGGCAGCCCGAGTCGCAGGCTGAGTAGAATATTTCTTTTTCTTCGGGCCAGAGAACAAGCAAGAACCCCACAAAGTTCGAACTGTAAACTAAGCAAAACCCATAATTCGTTTCATGGCCACCATTTCCAGCTCTCGCAGTCGATTATTTGCACTCGTTAGAATGCCATTCTCCATGTCAAGCTCTCAGCATCGTTCAACTCCCAGGTTCTCTGTTTAAAACTCTCGTCTTGCCGTTCGTTGCTTTTTCATTTTTCTCACTAACCAAACACAGCAAAGACATATTGCTATAACTACTTGTTATTTGTTCCTTTAACTACTTCAAAACCCAGGTGCTATTGTTCTCAACAGAGCATTACCTCTATTGAGGACGATAAAAATGGCGACGAAGAATTGGACCGCTCTGTTAAATCCAAAGCATCCGCCAAAACAAAACGAGCTAAAGCCATGGCACGGCTTATTAACTCCAAGCCCTGGTCAAGTGAACTTGAGTCCTCTCTCTCTTCACTCTCTCCCTCACTATCTAAAACCGCTGTACTCCAAACTCTCCGCCTTATCAGAACCCCATCCAAAGCCTTTCAATTCTTCAACTGGGTACACGAAATGGGTTTCTCTCACACTGACCAATCGTACTTCATGATGCTAGAAATCTTGGGTCGTGACAGAAATCTCAATGTAGCCCGAAATTTGCTATTTTCCATGGAGAAAAGGTCTAATGGGGTGGTTAAGCTCGAGGATCGGTTCTTTAATAGCTTGATTAGGAACTACGGTCGAGCTGGGTTGTTCCAAGAGTCTATAAAGCTTTTTACGACAATGAAGTCGCTAGGTGTCTCGCCTTCTGTTGTTACGTTCAATAGTATTTTGACAATTTTGCTTAGACGGGGTCGAACTAATATGGCAAAGGATATGTATGATGAAATGCTCAGGACATATGGTGTTACGCCAGATACATATACATTTAATATCTTGATTAGAGGATTTTGTAAGAACTCAATGGTTGACGAAGGGTTTCAATTTTTTAAGTTAATGTCACGTTTTAGCTGTGAACCGGATGTTATTACATATAATACGCTAGTCGATGGATTGTGCAGGGTGGGGAAGGTGAGGATTGCACATAATGTGGTGAAGGGTATGAGCAAGAAAAGCATGGACTTGAATCCTAATGTTGTTACTTACACGGCTTTGATTAGAGGTTACTGTATGAAACAAGAGATTGATGTGGCTTTGGTTCTTCTTGAAGAGATGACTAGTCAAGGGCTTAAACCGAATATAATTACCTATAATACACTAATTAAGGGACTTTGTGAGGCACAGAATCTGGAGAAGATAAAAGAGATTTTGGAAGGAATGATGGAAGTAGGAGGATTTACTCCAGATACATGTACATTTAATACAATAATCCATGCACATTGCAGCGCTGGAAACTTGGATGAAGCACTGAATGTTTTTGAGAAGATGTCGGAACTGCAGGTTCGACCAGATTCAGCAACTTATAGTGTTTTAATACGAAGCTTGTGTCAGATTGGGGATTACAGTAGAGCCGAGAAGTTGTTTGGTGAGCTATCTGAGAAGAAAATCCTGCTTTGTGATGTTGGATGTAAGCCCCTAGTTGCTGCATATAACCCCATGTTTGAATATTTGTGTGGAAATGGGAAAACTAGTAAGGCTGAGAGAGTGTTTAGGCAGTTAATGAAAAGGGGAAGGCAAGATCCTCCTTCATACAAAACTTTAATCATGGGGCACTGTAGGGAAGGTACGTATGAAGCTGGATATGAACTGTTAGTCTGGATGTTAAGGAGAGATTTTGTGCCAGATTTCGAGATCTATGAATCCTTGATTGGTGGTTTCTTGCAGAAGGGAAAGCCTCTTCTTGCCCAGCAGACTCTTGAGAAGATGCTGAAAAGCTCTCATCTCCCAAAAACGTCCACTTTCCATTCTATACTTGCAGAACTTATTGAGAAGGGATGTGCCCGTGAATCTTCCAGTTTTATAATTTTGATGTTAGAGAGAAAGATTAGACAAAATATTAATCTTTCAACAAACTGTATAAGGCTACTTCTTGATAGGGGATTGCGAGATAAAGCATTTCGGATTGTTGGCGTGATTTATGAGAATGGGTACTCAGTTAAGATAGAAGAATTGGTTGGTTTCCTTTGCCAGAGCAGAAAGCTGTTAGAGGCGCGTGACATGTTTCTTTTTAGCTTGGATAAGCATCAAAATATTGACACCAACACATGCAACACACTTATAGCGGGCCTTTGTAAAATGAAAAAACTTTCAGAAGCATTTGGCTTGTACTATGAATTGGTGGAGAAAGGAGTCCATCAACAGCTGACCTGCCTATATGATTTGAAAACTGCCCTAGATGCTGGGGGAAGATCAGATCAAGCTGAGTTTGTATCTAAAAGAATGCCAGGACAGGAACATTTGGACAAACCTGCTTCAAAGTCAAGACCTAAACAATTGTATGTCCTGTGTGTATTTGTGTGTGTGTTTATCTTCAATCCTCTTTGTTCCTTTGTCCATGTAAGACTAGTGCTGGTTAAAACCTTAACAAAGTTTGCTGTTTTGGGAGTAGATCCATACAGCATTGAGTATAAAACTTGCTATATCTGAATGTTGGTTTAATATTATTTAATCTCTTTTACAGGTTAGGAGGCAGAGGTCACAAGAATAGGATGGAATCGTTGCATGGAATGTCAGCTTCTAGCATCGGGACTCCTTGATTATCCCATTGTTGATGGAGAGATACTGTTGATAGAACACAGGCTCCATTTGGATAACGTCCCAAATAATTGAAACGATTTGATGAGTTGGACCTGTCTGAACTCTTAAGCTCTGGTGAGTAACTTGTTTGCTCAGTTTTATTATTGTAGCTGCATATTTATATGGTGCATGCTTTCATTTTTGTTTTTGTTTTTCCCTGAAATTTCTACCCATTTGTTGCTGTGCAGAGGGCCATGCTGAATCAGTGTGGACATGAGTTTCATCAGTGTATAGCTTTGGCTGTTGTACTATTGTTTAATCCTTGTTGCGACGGAGGAAATTATTCTGCAACACTAGTTTTGCATAACTTGAGCAAAAACGTAAACATTGAAAGATTGATTATGCTTCCTTCCCTGGTTTTGCAACAGAAAAATTTTTGTACTTAGAAAACTTAGTTTTATAATGCCTTGCTGATGAGATTGGAAAGCAGGACTTTGGTTGCTCACATATACTTATTTCATAAGAGGAGGTAATCTAAGGCCTCGATTGGTTATGCAGTTCAAATGAAATGATATGAGATATTTTGTTGAAAGTTGAATCAAATATTATTATAATATAATTTTTGTTTTGAGATATGAAAAAGTTGAATTGTTTATTATATTTTGTGGAAGAGTTTTTAAAAATTATAATGATGAGATGAGATAATTTAGTTTTATATAAACAAATCAGTCCTATATAATAGTAAAATCAGATGGTAATCGTAAAATCGTAATCGGACGGGTAACTGAATTTACAGCTTCATTTTGGGCCTTTTTTCGTATTATTTTTTAATTGGGTCATGGATCAAGTGAAACTGCCACGATTGGGCTGTTTGGAAGATTTCAAAAGTCAGAAAAATGGTATGAGTAGAATATTTAGGATATGTTACCTAATTGGCTAATTTATATTTTGCATATTAGTATTCTTTTCGGTGCTACGATTAAATTTTTTTCTCGAGTCGTATTTGAAGATAAAACAATAACAAAACTTACCAAAAAAAAAATATATATATATATATATATACAGAAAAAACGCAAAAGGTTATCCTTCGTTTCAGGGTTTACTAATTCTTCTTTTATTTATTTATTTATTCATTTGTTCTTTTGAAGTTTTTCATACTTCCAAGCAGAAAACGATGGTAAGTAAGAATTGGGTTTGGTGCTTAACCAAAAGAAGGATAAAGATCGTTGCCTTGTAAATAAACCCTCACACTTCCAGCCCAATAACCCAAAAGGCAACCAAACCTATTAAAGTAGACATTTCCTCTGTTTTCATGCTACTCTTTCTTGGCACCAACCTCTCCCCAAGAACAAACCAAGCTCCCCCATTTATACTCCCCCGCTCTTGGTGCCAACTCTCCCTAAGTTCGCATCAGACCCAGATTTATCTTTTATCGCAACAACTCCTCAAGATGTCGAGGACTAATGGTACTGGTGCTGTTAATGAATATCCTGCACAGATTAGACGCATTCCTACCCCAGGGAAGGCAACAGTTCTTGCTCTGGGCAAGGCTTTCCCTAGCCAACTAATTCCTCAGGAATGCTTGGTGGAGGGTTACATTCGAGACACAAAATGTGAAGACCTGTCCATCAAAGAGAAATTGGAGCGCCTGTGTAAGCAAAATTTCTTCAATAATTTATGCTTCTTGTTGAGAGCAATTTCATGACTTGTTGGCTGCTTCTATACTGTCTTATAGCTTAGTTTTAACATCATTGCAGAATGCATGTGCTTTAAGAAGTTTAATTAGTGTTGAGAGGATAAAAGCACTTTCATGACTTCATAATGCATTTTTCCATTCCCCTCTCTCTCTTTTGCTAGGTAAAACCACCACCGTGAAGACAAGATACACAGTGATGTCCAAGGAGATCCTAGACAAGTACCCGGAACTAGTGACAGAGGGTTCACCAACGATCAAACAAAGGCTTGAAATCGCAAATCCGGCAGTTCTAGAGATGGCCATGGAAGCCAGCCTTGCCTGCATCAAGGAATGGGGAAGGCCAGCTGAAGATATCACCCATATCGTCTATGTTTCTTCGAGTGAAATACGATTACCCGGTGGAGATCTCTACCTTGCCAGCCAACTAGGCCTAAGAAATGATGTTGGCCGTGTGATGCTATACTTTCTAGGCTGCTATGGCGGTGTCACTGGCCTTAGGGTTGCCAAGGATATAGCTGAAAACAATCCAGGAAGCCGGGTTTTGTTAACTACTTCCGAAACCACCATACTTGGTTTTCGCCCACCAAACAAGGAACGCCCTTATGATCTTGTGGGGGCTGCACTTTTTGGTGATGGAGCTGCGGCTGTGATCATTGGAACCAACCCACTGAAGGGTCAAGAGTCTCCTTTCATGGAACTAAACTATGCTGTCCAACAATTCTTGCCAGGGACGCATACTGTGATCAACGGGATGCTTTCCGAAGAGGGCATAAACTTCAGGCTTGGAAGAGACCTGCCCCAGAAGATAGAGGACAACATTGAGGAGTTCTGCAAGAAGCTCATGGCAAAGGCTAATTTGATAAACTTCAATGATTTGTTTTGGGCTGTTCATCCCGGTGGACCAGCAATTCTTAATAGGCTTGAGAGCACCCTCAATTTAACAAGTGAAAAGCTAGAGTGCAGTAGAAGGGCATTGATGGACTATGGAAATGCGAGTAGCAACACTATATTTTATGTCATAGACTATATGAGGGAGGAGTTGAAGAGAGGGACTGAAGAATGGGGGCTTGCCTTAGCATTTGGACCAGGCATTACTTTCGAAGGCATCCTCATCCGTTGCCTGTAATCACATCTTGCAGCCATTTTCCTCGTCTAAAGTGCATGTCTTATGTACTATGCTATGTTGCATTTGAAGTTAGGAATTCTATGAAATCGATTCAGTGTGCAACTTCTATGTTTCTCTAAGTTATCGAATAACATCAAACTTGATGGCTAGCTGTTTCTCCAAAAGTTTCTTTGTCTTATTTGAAACGGAATTTACGGAACTATAGTACATGATCTAGGCATTATATTTTCTATATATAAAAAGAGTACCGGCAAAATTTCTTCAATATCTGAGATAAATGCTGACAAATGATCTATGACAAAATTTACGTAAGTTGATAATAACGCAGTTGCATGTATCTTCCATTTTTAGTTCAGTAAAGCTGGTTACAACTTGAATAAAAGTCTCCCGATCCTAGCTAGCTAATTGCTTGGATGGTGCAAAATTCATCAATGAACAATGACCACCCATCTGAAGCAGATGCCTTCCGGCCATGCGATCGAGTGCGGCTCTTTTGACGTTAACAGTATTGGAATTTGCGCAGAAGATCAGGAGGCATGAAATTTCCATGATGAAATTATGAGTGAGGCAAGTGAGGTCGCGCGGTTTTCATTTCATAATTGACATGAGATCATGAGGAGGTTGGTTGTTCAGTCAGTGTCCGGCCTCTTTTCTTTTCCCGATCATCACTTTGCTTTTTCTCTTCTCCAATCAAATCGAACGAGTTTGTATACAGTACTATAGCAGATGCCCGGCCAGATCAATAACTAGTGGAGTCCACATGATGAATCAATCTCTAGAAAAGCAAAACGTGAAGCAATCATGCTGAAAGAGATTTACTCACTTTTGAGCCATGTGGATGGATATATACATACACACATGTACATATAAATATATATATATATATAATATTGTTGTGTTGATAAGGTTATTTTCCCAATTTAAAAAATGAAAGTAAAAAGTTTTGAAAACTTAAGTAATAATAAAGATTTGAGTAATGATAGGTACAAATTCCAAATATATAAGTATTGTATAAGTCTTTTGTTAAAATGTAAATTTCATTATTTTTTTACATTTTTTGATAGTGAGATTTTTTTTATATAAAAGACTTGCGTGAGATTTATATATTTAAAACTTGTATATTTCATTTTTCATAAAAATTTCATGTATAAGTCGTCAATATGTAGGATATGGTTGGCATGAATATATTGAAAAAAATAAATAAATTAAAACCCTAAAATTTTCTTAAAATTAGTTCACGTCAGAGGATACAGATGGTGTGACTTTTTTGCAATAGCTACACTAAAGTAGCAATTTTCTTATAAATTTTATGACTTTTCTTCTGGATAAATAATTCGGACAAATATTTTTAAAAATTAATTTCACGTATTCATCTATTTTTTATTTAAATATTTTAATTATAATATATTGTTTTGTTTAAATATTTTATTTATAATATATTTATTTACACAAAATACATAAGAGGATCATAATCTCAAATTTCGGTGTATATTATTACCTTTTCACAAAAAAACTCAGGAAGTTTCCATAAATACAGAGTGTTAAATACCAATCCCAAACAAAAATAGGGTGCACAGGGCACAGCGTGGGCCTTCAGCAATGGCCAATAGGACCCTCAAACTTCACAGAAATTTCCCAGTCAAAGCATCCGGTCCAGTGCTCGTTACACAGGCAATGCCAATGGGACTGCAACCCCCTCCCCCTCTCAACTTGACGTAATCATCGCCGTTTGGATACCTCAAACAAGTGGACGTACACAAACTCCACCGCGTCCAATACCAGAATTACCCTTCATACTTTCACAAAAATCCAAGCACTGTTTTTTTTCCATGCAAAATACAAACACTTGCGCATTTTCTCTCTCTCCTCCCCGTGCTTCAGAGAGATAGAGAGAGTTCGTCTCTAGAGAGAGAGAGACTAGATAAAGAGAAGCCGTCTGATCCATACTCTCGGAGAGACGGAGAGAGAGCTTACACTAGGTTTTAGGGAAATCATTGGTTGGAAGGTAAAGAAGAATGTTATTTTTGGGTGGGGATTTTTGATTTAGGGTTTTGAGGAATTGATTAGTCTAGGGTTTGTTTCCTGATTATTCCAGTTCTTGGAATTATTTAGGGGGTTCTAATTTTTCGGTAGTATGCTAATACCGAATCTTGGTGTTGCCTAATGCGAGTGGAGCTTGGGGTGGGTGGGTGCTAGGGTTTCCAATGGGCAGCACGGGTGAGCCAGACCGGAAACGGCGTCACTTTAGCTCCATATCGCCCACGGCTGCTGCTGCTGATGCGGCTGCTACTGCTAAGAAGCAGCCTTTCTTGCCCATTTCTGAAGACAAAAAGGTTAGGAACGCTAATTTCCGTTGTTTCTAATTTATCAAGAATTATATCATTAACTCAATAATTTGTGTTAAGTTTTTAATAATATTTTGGTATGTTGGTTCATGGATTTTATCATTTTGTTATCTGGCTTATCTGAAATATTTATTCACTCATGACTTTACTTTTAACATGATAATACTTACATCACTTTTTCTCACCAAGTGTTTTCTACTGCATGTGGGTTACAAAATATATATGGTATTCTATATTATTCTTCGTTTTTGACTTGTGTTTTCTGTTTGCTGTGATGTAGCTTGATATTGCTGTTCTTCAATATCAAAATCAAAAGCTTGTACAGAAGTTAGAAGCCCAGAAGGTAGAGTATTTTTCCCTTGAGAATAAATTCTCTCAACTAAAGCAGACGCAACTACCGTTTGATTTGACATTAGCAGTGGTCAATAAGTCATTAGATAAGGTAATAATTGTTTTTGTATACATTCCTGTGTTCTTTAATAATCTTAGGCAGTTTTTTTTTGGTTTCTATATGCATAATTGTATATTTCTTGTTGATCAATTCTTTCTTATTTTGGAAATCAGGTTGTGAATGACTTGGAATCATTTTCTATCTGTACAAGAGATTCAAGTAGCGAACAAGATAGCAAACATATGCTGGTTATGGACGGTAAGGATCAACTGCCTTAATGATTGTGTTGCTTCTTCTTTTGTGGTGGTACTCCTATTTGATTAAATCGTTAGCTCATTCTAAGTGCCCTGAAATGTTATTAATATAATGATGTTTTGTTCTTGTATGACCTTCTGATTGCTTGTAATCTCTAGCTCCCTCTTCTAGATTAATAATCATTGCCATTCATATATATATATATATATGGTTCCCTTTGCCTGCTGAACTGGAAGATGGTATCGAAGTCTGATTTTGTGGTGGTTTTGCAATATTAGTTGTCTATATTTGTGGTGGCTGTGGTTCCTAACTTCCTACTCAGCAGACTGTTAGATTTATGTCACTAGCAAATGCCTTGAATACATTATTGTACAAATCTACTTGCTGATAAGACTGTTTTGAATTGCTTGCCAGATGGGGTTCCGTCTACATCTAAGGACGCTTTTCTTAGTCGACTCACACAAACAGGTGCAACAGAAAATTCCTCTATGCATGATTGCACAAATCGCATGAAAGTAGATGGGGAAACTGCCACTGAAAGGACTAAGAACATTTTATGCAATATAGTAGCTGCCACTGATAACCTGTGGCATCTAAAGGATGAATTATCCGCTGAGATTTTGAAGGAGCTTCCTGAAGATGGTAAGGATTAAGCAGGATATATGAATTTCACATAATTCTTGTTGTGAACTTGTTCGTCCTGTTGAGTTGCTCCTCACTTTATTCATGTATTGCCGTTTTTGCTAGGTTCATGCAGGCAAAAGACATCCCATAATTTAGTGAAAGAAGTTAAGAAATTGAGGATGGAATTTAGTGATCTTCATTTGAAGCACAAATCGCTTGCAAGGGAATTGCAGAGACGCCAAGATATTCATGCAAAAAATAAGGCTGAGATGAAGCATTTAAGAGGTGACTTTCATGTATATTAAATGTTCAGTTATTTATTTCTTGCAAGTTTCAGTCATTATGATCGAATCTTGAATGAGAAATAAAAGAATTTTGGATAATTGTTGGGTAGCCTCTTTCTCAAGAGGAAAATGAAGACTTTAGTTCTTGAAGAGGAATTTGCATACTTATCAAAAAGAAGAAGAAGAGGAATTTGCATAATTTGGGTTAGGTTTGGTTGTGCAAGGCAAAATTGGATATTGTAGCAAGCTTACGGTTGGGCAATGGTTCAGTGTTGGCGTATACTATTAATTGTTCTAGCCCCTAGGCAATAGCAGACAGCACCATATGTCTGTATGTTTGCTCATATGTATACATGTACATGAATATATATAGATTTGAGTGAGTATAATATGTATGCATATTTATTGTTTCCACATTTGTTTTAGTTTGGGTGTCAAATATGGATTTGTTCCTACCAAGTACATGACTGTGAGCATTATTTATTGAATGGAAAGTTTATGCTTCACCTTTCACTTTTTTAGCTATATCTCAATTTGTATAAGATATAGCTATGATCCTTGAAAATTTGGCAAATATACCGTATGGATATATCCATTTCAACTCAAAACGGATCCTCTTTTTCTTTTCCAAATGAAAAAAAAAAAAATTGTAGATCCATTCCCTTATAGAGTCTCTTTTATTTTAGTTATTTTTCCTAAAGCTGTTTTCCTATTCCAGATGCAAGTTGAAATATATGATCTCCTCTTGCATGATTCACCTTGCCCCAGAAAGAATAGAGGGATTTTTAACAATGGTAACGTTGATTATGACTATGTAGTTGAGTTGCATAAATGTTGATGCATCTGGCATATTCACCCAAAGCATAGGTGGAATGTATATTGTATGGCAGAAAGATTTGAGCATATTATTTTTTCAAGCAGCAAATGATGCATAAACATTAACATTACATGCAATGTTTAAATATTTGAGCCTTCAAGTGTCGGGTGTCTATTCTTGAGAGCTGCCCCTTCATGTAAGGTGAAGGTTGGGACTGTATTCAACTATAGCTTCTCAGTACCAGTACCCTACTGTACTTTCTGTTTTTTTTTTCACTAAATAAAGATGGGCTCTCTGCCCATCTTTATCAATACAACTACTTATTACTTGTCAAAAAAATAAAAATAAAGGACAGAACTTAGTATGTGAAGACTGTGCCTACATTCCTTTGCATTACTTGATACTGTAAAAAGCCCACTGTACTAAGTCAAGATAAAGAGATATGGTATTTGTTTTATGTTCCACATTTTTTACAGTCCCCTCCCACCAAACCGAAAGGAAAAAAAATCTCAAAAGCAATAAACTGGATTATGCATGGTCATTGATTTTTTGCTGCACGAGGGAGTAAATGATACTCAATTTTTTTTTTTTTTTTGAAGATGAGTTGGAGGTTACACTTACAGAATTAGAAGAAAACAATTGCAATTTAGCATCTCTAAAGGCACAGAGAGATGCTGCAAAAGGGGCATTTTTCCCTGTCTTAAACCTAAGGAATAAGCAAGGTGCTGGTGATAGGGTCAGGGAAAAGCAAAAGGATCTGCATGATATGGAGTCCTCCCTCAAAGAACTAATGGTAATCTAGTGACTTCA
>QEOT01123890.1:0-48788 GCA_003123785.1 Pterocarya stenoptera | reverse complement strand
CTCGTAAAGTTTGGATCTGGCTACTATTTGCTTCGCAAAAAACTAATGTATCATCTGCAAAAAGAAGGTGTGAGATAATAATAGGGCCACCATCTCCGTTGCCCACCTGAAAACCCGATAAGAAACCTCCCCCAACAACCGCCTGCATCATCCTACTTAAAGCCTCCATAACTATAACAAATAAAAGAGGGGATAGAGGATCTCCCTGCCGCAGTCCCCGCAAACTATCAAAAAAACCAGCTGGTGTGCCGTTGATCAAAACAGAGAACCGGGCGGTTGAAATACAATGTCTCATCCATGCAATCCACCTAGTTCCAAAACCACACCTCTCAAGCAAGTATAAGAGAAATCCCCAATTCACATGATCATATGCCTTCTCCATTTCAAGCTTGCACAAAACACCTACACCTCCCTCCCGTAATTTGTAATCCAAACACTCATTTGCAATAAGTACTGAATCCAAAATTTGTCTCCCTCGAATGAAAGCATTCTGTGACTTGGAAATAATATGACCTAGGACCGGGCTTAGCCGGTTAGCGAGAACTTTCGAGATAATCTTATAAACACTACTAACCAGACTTATAGGCCGAAAATCTTCAATAAACAAAGCCCCATGTTTCTTAGGAATGAGAGCAATAAAAGTTGTATTAAGGGATTTTTCAAACTTTTGGAAGGAGTGGAATTCACTGAAAACCTGCATAACATCACCTTTCACAATGTCCCAGCAAGTTTGAAAAAAACCCATTGAAAAACCGTCTGGCCCCGGCGCTTTATCCTTAGCCATACCCGATATGACCTTGTAAATTTCTTCTTCAACAAAAGGACTCTCCAAAACACTCGCACTCTGCGAGTCTATAGCCTCAAAATGCAAACCATCAAGCTTTGGCCTCCAAGAAACCGACTCTGTAAGAAGGGATTCATAATACTGTACTACATGATTTTCTAGCTCGGAGGGAGAAGAAAGCACCTGAGAACCTGATTGTAATGTCTCAATAGCATTGTTACGCCGATGTGAATTAGCCACTTTGTGAAAGAACTTCGTACACCTATCACCTTCTTTCAACCAAAGGGCCCTGGATTTTTGACGCCAAGAAATCTCTTCTGACAACAAAACCCTTTCCAAGTTGGCCATAACAATGCCCTTCCTCAATAACACCTCATCCGAATTATCTCCCAAAAACTCTTTATCCTCTAGGTCTTGGAGTTCCTCCAACAGTGTAGTCTTCTGATTATCAAAATGACCAAAAACCTCCAAATTCCACTTCTTCAAGTCTTGTTTCAGTATTTTCAACTTGCCTGCCAGAATGTAACTTGGAGTACCACTAATCTGATATGAAGACCACCAAACACGCACCATCTCTACAAACCCATCCGCTGCTAGCCACATGTTTTCAAACTTGAAATATCGTCGCCCCCTGTGAATACCCTCACAATCCAAAAGAATAGGAAAATGGTCTGAACTGACTCGAGCTAATCGTTTTTGACTTGCTTCCGGATATTTAGCTTCCCACGAAGGAGATACTAGAAATCTATCCAATCTCGACCAAACCCGCCCATTTGACCAGGTGTACTCGCCCCCTACCAGAGGGAGGTCCATGAGGTCCAAATCGAAAATGAACTCATTGAATTCTTCCATAGCCATAGAATGCCGACAATACCCTGATCGCTCACTAGGAAAACGAATAGTATTAAAATCCCCCCCCATACACCATGGCACATCCCATAAAGAGTATATGCCTGCCAATTCCTCCCACAACCGTCTCCTGTCCCTATCCACATTAGGACCATAGGAGCCAACAAATGCCCACTCCCATCCATCAACCACATTTTTTAATCGAGTCGCAACCGAAAACTCTCCAATACACTCCTCAATCAACTCAACTACTCTTTTATCCCACATAAGTAACACACCACCTGAGGCTCCCAAAGAAGCCAAATAAGTCCAACCCACATACGAGCATCCCCATAAACTTCTCACAATTTTCCTATCAATGAATCCCAATTTTGTTTCTTGCAAACACACCACATCATTCTTCCATATCCGCAATAAAGATTTAATACGAAGGCGTTTATTGCGATCATTAAGCCCCCGAACATTCCATGATAAGATCTTTGGTTTCATAACAAAACTATATTGCCCCTCCCTCTCGATCTATCCCTTCCGCCACTCCCTTCTTTCACATCATAATTAATGGTACAAGTTAACTTTTTAAGTTCCCTATCCCGCTTTGAGGCTGACTTGGAATGACTAGCTTCAAGAGCAATAAGAAGAGCCTTGAATTGTTCCTCGTAACCTCCAAACGATATCCCAATAATATCTTGAATCTCTTCTACTTTCTTAAAAACCCACTTTGACGAACAACTCCCATAATTAGGAGGGAGTGTACACAAAGGAGTTAGGAAAGCCCCCTCCTCACTAGTACTGGCATTAGAGAACAAAGACAATTCTGAGCCACACACCGAATCTGGTTCCCCACTCTCCAAAACAGAAGAATTTAGTTCTACAAACCCATCCCCAAGCTTATTTTCCTCAACAGAAACCATCTCCCGTGACTGCAAGTCAATCGGAGACCCCAGTTCCTGCTCCGACACAGCTGGCTGCACCGGTGACCCTACAGCGCCTCCATCCACCACGCACGGCTTTGTCTGTGTGTTCTCCAAGCCCAACCCGCTAACCGACGAAGGGTACTCGACCAAAACATCCACTGCCGGCGAGACTAAACACTCAGGCGCCACTTCTGGGCCTTCGACCACCACACCTGACTGAGTCAGTTCACTCCTCAGCCGCAACCCACCAGACGACGACGGGATCTCAACCCTCAAAGTCTCGGCCACTACCAACTCCTCTACGATCTCGCCATCCTCTAAATCCTCCCGTCGGATTGGCTCTACCGGCTCACCATGGTGGTCAGCCACTGCCGGCGGTTCTTTCTGTGCCGGCGGTACTATCTGTGCCGGTGGGGGAACCGGCGAAACACATATCGGCGCCTGACTCAGCACTTGAGCCGAAATGGCCGATATCTCGGGCTGCTTAGCCCGCCAGGCTTTCTTTGGGCCCAAAGTCTGGCCCAGGGCTAAGCCCATATCTCTCTGGCCCGTGCTCGAATCATCATAGCCCATGCCCAAGCTCAGTAACTCCTTACCCTTAACGCAGCGTTTCAACCACTCTAACTCATCTAATAAACTCCTAAGTTTCATCTCCATATCACCCAAAACACTCGTAATATTTCTCACGGCATTTTGTACTTGTGAAAGATGAAAAGATTGGGTTGGCAGTGTTTATCTCTTAAATCACCTGGGATATTTGTGTTGTGTGGTTACAAGTCCTGCTTGCTCCATACCTCAAATTGGCACAAATTTACCTGCCTTGGTGCTGTTAGTCAAGGGCTATTACAACAGCTGTCTGCTCATAAACGTGTATTCTTATTTTATTTTTTGTATAGAGGTGGTCACTTCTAGATATGTTAATCTTGTTGCCTGTTTGGAAAAAAGTTTGGCACCTCAGCATCTGCTTTTTATACTGGAAAAGCGATGGCAATGTGTTTGGTCAAAACACGCTAAGTTGCCATGATAACTCCTTATAATTTTTCTCCATTCATCTCATAATATAAGTTGTGGGCACTTAAGATGTTTGCAATGTTTGTATAACAACAGCTATGACATGAATACTGAGCAGTGTTGCAACTGCATGTTGCTGCTGCTTTAAATAATTAACCAAACAATTTTCACTAAAAGCCTGTTGCAGTTCTGCACAGAAATTCTTTCACAGAAGCTTCTGCAGTGCTTCTGCATTTCCAACCGCTACATAATGTGTTTGGTATTAATGGATTTATCCTGCAAATGTCACTCATGTTGATATTTTTTTAATAAATGATTTGCGTTTTATACTTAAATTGGTCATATGTCTCCTGATGCACATATTGATTTGTTACATCGTGGATTGCCTGTGTAAGTTTTTCAGCATCTAATATCAATTTATGGTTTCCTTCTTGTTGTTCAGCTTGTCTTAGAGGGTGTCACGGCAAGACAGCTTCAGGATACAATGATCATGGAAAAACGAACCATGGAGAGGGAGGTTCAGCAAGCGAATTCATCTCTATGTTTTTATGACATGAAAGCTGCAAGGGTTGAAGATCAGGTATATCTGAGCCTTAATTTTGGATTTGAGTTTATCAGGTATTGCTTTGAAGTTGGAAAATTTTCCCAGTACCAATTAATATGAGTCAAATTATACTTGCTTTGCAGTGGAAAAGTTGCTCAGAACATATTCAGAAACTTGCAGATGATAAACTTCATAGTTCATTTACTTTGGAGAATTCACAAAAGAAATTATTGGATACGAGAAGATCATCACAACAAGCACAGGAATCATTGGAGGACTTGCAATCTAAGGTTGAAAAAAGTCGAGTGGCAGTTGTGGAGATGCAGATAGAACTAGAGAGGGAAAGGTAAAGAAAAGTTTTTACTTCCAATTTATTTAAGTGCAGGCGTTGGCTCATTTTTCATTCATTTTCAGGTTTGACAAGAAAAGAATAGAAGAGGAATCAGAAGTTGTAAGGAGAAAGGCTTCACATCTTAGAGCCCAGACTGAAGGCTCATCAATTGTCGAAAATCTCCGGGAGGAACTCAGAGAATATCGGGATATACTGAAGTGCAGTATATGCCTTGAGAGGACAAAAGAGGTTAGTATTTGATTTGTGATCTTATTACTTTGTTGTGTTGTTCAATGTTTTATTTTTAGCAAGCAGTAAATGAAATATGGTTCCAAGAAGTGGATGTGGAACATGGAAAATTAGTCTTTTACCTGTAATAGGTGAAATGATGAGGATTAGATCAGTGGTAGTTCCAATCGTTTTTCACCTAATAAGTGCATCTGAAAATGGTGCCCCCACCCCCAACCCTCCCCTCTCTCCTTTCCCTTTGGCTGCTTGTTTCTAATTGACTTAGATGAATTATTTGGGAAAGTAGAAATGAAAAATGTAACGGGATTTCTAGTTTACGAGTGTCGTTCCCTTTTTTAATGCTAACTTGTTACAAACTTATATATGGTGTATTTCAAACTATATATTTTATATTTTGAAAGAGGGTGAGTTTGTTTTGTTATATGTATTTGCTATGATCATACAGGAAGCTGGCTCGGCCTTGAGTTTTTATTTGTTTGATATACAATGGAATTATCAGAGTTAATACCTGGGGTGCGTTTACATTTTATATTTATGATTAAAGGGAGAAGATAATTTGTGTATCATTTTTATGCTTTTTTTTTTTATTATTATTCTCTTACTTCTCTGTGATCTAAGGAAAGAAAGGGAGGATATATATTTTTTATTTGGAAAAGGAGGTGGTTGGGGTGAGACCGGTATTGTGGCAAAGAGACATTGAGCTTTGACTCTTCAGCTATGTTTCTTCATGCATTTGGCAAGTCTACCTGCAATTCACTTGTGTTTTTCATGGAAGCTCTTTCCTCCGCTCTCTTCTGGGCTTATGCCACTGTGCATTAAGGTAGGATTTAGGCTGGAGTATTGCTGGGAGAGGTTACCAATAAAGACATCTACGGGTTCCATGATGCATCTGTCTATTACATTGCAGTTTCCTGTTAAACAGCACTGAAAATCATCTCTTGTCAATTTAAAAAAATGGGGAATAAAAAGATCATCAATATCCTTAAAGGTGTTTGCTCTTGGTTCAAGTAATTACCCCATATAACTTGAAGATGACAAGTGTGTTATATTACCTTTAGGTTTTTTAACAGATCGATATGCTTTGTTCATTTCTTGTGCTCACAAGGAATGATTGTTGTGTCTACAACATGAGTTTGGGAATACACCATTATCCTCCCTAAATTCTTGGTGGTATGAACAATTTGTTCATGATTTGGCTAAAGGGCAAATCTGCTGTTGGTTTGCTATACTGGTATTTGGTTGTACTGGAATCTCACTTGTACCCTGGGTGATTTGGTTATGTGCTGCTATTGGGTTAGCTCAAGAATAGAATACAGATATTTTAGTTTGTTTGGAACGAAGGTCATTGATTTTAGATTAATGCTAGATACAGTTATAAGGTGCAAGACCTGCGCATTTCCTTTGAAAAAAAGTGGGGTTCATTAAAAAAATGATTTTTTATGTGCGTTTCAAATTTACTTCTTTCAAAGGGAGTGTGCGAGACTTGCATATTCTAGGACTGCAAATATAATTTCTTGTTCTTATTCAGTATGAATGTAACTTTTTTTAAAATATTTTTATCAAGAGCCTTTCCCCCTGGCAGGTTGTGATCACAAAATGCTACCACTTGTTCTGCAACCCCTGTGTACAAAGAATAATTGGAAGTCGCCACCGCAAGTGTCCAGCATGTGCAGCAAGTTTTGGGCCTAATGATGTAAAACCCGTATACATCTGACAGGATGCTGAGAAAATTTGTTTCCTGATTCTTGGCGGGCCCTCTAATGCTGTCTTCAGGTGCACAAGGCCTGGTGCTCATGATTCGACGCTTGATATATGGATACCAACAGGTTCACATGTATTGTTATAGAGAAATGTAGAGAAGTAACATTAGCAAGGAGCCAGTCAAGTACTTGCCCCATTTACCAACCAGTGGAAATCATCTTAATTTTGCTGGTTCTAGTTCTAGGTGGTTGATTTTACTATTTTTTTTTTCCTTTGCTTTCATTAATTTTATTATGGTTTCTTTCTCATTTAACTGCTTGGAGCCCGTGGAATCTTTCAATTTATTGCAGATTAATCAGAACTGACCCACACTGCTTAATCCCAGAGAGCTTGGAGGATGCATGAGCTAATGAATAAAAAATAATTTCACAAGTTTCATAGAAGCGTCCTTGCAATTTGCGCAACACTGGGGCGATGTGTAGGATGTGTGAAATTTTGTATTTTGTTTTCACCCAAACGGGTTGTTTCTGGTGAAAAAGCCTGGGCGGTGACACAAATTTTGGCTGTGCGGTTTCGAGTACATATTTTGGTCAGACCATAGAACATGTCGGTTCCAATTTTGTCGTTTCTGGAACTGGTAATTTGTACACAATTGTAGCTTTATTTCCCGACTTCTACTGTGTGTGCCAGGGATGTGCAAAAAAAGAGATGCTTATATCACATAATCGTTCTTAATATGCAAGCTGTCTTTTTTTTTTTTTTTTCCTTCCAGCATGGTGTTTATTTATCTGGCTGTAACTTCGTTCCTCGATATCTTTGGCTATGCAAGTCAGGCTTGAATTTACACTCGTGGTAGGAAGGGTAAAAAAATCGCTTGATCTGGTTATGTGCAGGAAAATGGAAAGTTTGGACACAGTATTTTGTCTTCTTTAGAGGGGCAAGAAGCTGGTAACAAATTGTCAAGGCTAAGAAGCAATTTGAAGGTAGAATAGCTTCGTAACTGGAGAGGATACCTTTAACTGCTGCATTATGACTGCTTGTTCAGAGTTTGTTAATGTTTAAAACTATTGGGAGTTCCACAGCTGATGTGAATGTGGAAACAAAGTCTGGGATCTGCTATGATAGCTTAAGGGGTGTCAAGTCTTGTACAGTTGTTTTAAAATAAAGTGAGAAATTTTGGTCGTGGTAGGGTCTGGCTTGCAAACCCTAAACACTTTCTAACGATACTACTCTGTTTTGATGCCTATTGTCAGATAATTGCATTAGTTTAAGCAAGTGGGGTCACCACAAGAAACGAGAGGATCTTGGAAGAAATTTGATAATTGATCAGGTGGAAATAGCAATATTTAGATTAGGCGTCCTCAAAAATCAAATTGCAGACGAGCTGGAAAATTGAAATTTAGATAATATTTTGCTGTGGAATTCATGTACACTACTACGTATTAGCTGTGATGACTTGTAATCCATACTAGTCTACAATTGAAGAAGAAATGCAAACTGATTCTTTTAAATCTTTTTGTTAATGTTGGAGTAGTTTCTCATGATTTATATATTAGGTAAACGAATATATAATTACTTGCAACTCTTGATCTCCCCATCTCTTTAATTATTCTCATGTGCTTTTGTTGAAGTTCTGTAGGGGCAGATGGCCGGGGCTGCCTCATTATAACTTGTTCTTCTGTTGTACATCATTCAATCGCCCGAGAGAGAGAGGTCATAAATATACCAAACTCGTATTAGAATTAGTTTTAATTAAATACGTACTCATGATCTATACATTTTCAAGATTAAAAGAAAAAAAACTTTTTATGAATTTGTATGACACATCAAATACACCACCATTAATATGCAAATTATCAGTCACATTATTAGTTAGTAGAAAAAATATTAATATTTCTGTTGTTTTATAATTATATTAATGAATCTCGCAGTAAAATATTATCTAAATTTCTATATTTTCTACAGCTGCAAAAAACATAAAGCTCGATACAAGTGATGCATGGGTGTAAAAACAGATGAAATCAGGAGGGTCTACCGCGCGTCTACGTACGCGATAATTTTCATCCAAAATCCAACTTCAAAATCTTTGGCCCGTCAAAACGTCTGAAACTAGCTAGCTCATCACTATATCTGCATGCTTAATTACATGCATGCATGATGACTAATTTTAGTTTGAGGGTACTTAAAATCGTGACGAGCGATGACATAAGTTGGGCATCATTTTCATTTGAAAGGACAAGCTGGAGCTCAAAGACAATTGATCAACAGACCAGTACTTCACGTGGAGCCTCGTTTCCATCGATAGCGGCGTGGAAAATGCATTTATGATTATTGAAACCCCAAGGACTGGGATTTATATATAGCGACAACACTGGCCGCGAGCCATGCTTGCATGCATCCCCCCAACTATGCATTTCTCATCTCTTTCTCTATATATGGTCCAGATCAAACGCAGCAAACATATGCATGCATGCAGGCTTCATAGTAATGAGTCTTTTATTTATTTATTTGAATTTATAGTAATGAGTCTTGGAGTATATTTGATTGCATGCCTTTATTAATTTTGTATCTATCTTTCTCAGTGATACATATATATCTCTGCAATATTGACTTCGTCCTTGCCTGCATATATATATATATATAATTTATTTGCACTTTACATTCTAATTTCGGGGTGGACATGAAGGCCTCCCTGCATATACCATTAATTGAAAGCGATGTTACTTACTGTATTTTTTGGCCACCGTACGGATTAATTAATTATAGTTGATAGATACAGAAGTGGAATATATTGAAGAAAATAATATAGGCCAGGTTTTATTTGCAATATGTCATTCTGACGTCAACATTACGTTTTAAATATATTTAAGCTAACTTAAAATATAGTAATTATATGCATTTTCATGTCACTCCGACGTCAACATTGCGCTAAAACTATTTAGGCTATATATATATATGTGTGTGTGTGTGTAGCATTTTAATTTTTGCTGAAATAGGTTTCAAGTTGATCCGTTGATCATGTAACGTATATAGGTTTATCTCCTTAATTAGCTTCGGGCTATCGTGGCCGGGGTATAGGCTTTAACTTCCCCTTGATTTGATTTTTAGATGATAATTTATTATTCTATTTTTTAATTATATATATACTGTAAATATATATTAATTACATGTGGCCATTAATTAATTAATTAATTCTGATATACTATCTCTAACGCATTTAATTACTAACAGAATTATATATGACGAAAATGAGTAACTGATCCATCGGCCTTATTGTACATAATCACATGACAAACTAAAAAATTCAATTAAATTGAAATTTAACCCGTATTAATATCATAACAAATTAATTAAGTTACAAAATTGAAATTTTACTATTAAAGGGTTGATTAATTGTAGCTAGGCGGCTTAGTACTCCTCACGTGTACTTCAATATATATATATATATATATATATACTATATTTCTTGAACCAATCGTTCCATTAAAGTGATAATTAAAAGATATATATATATTATATGGATACTATATATATGTTGTGGCCCATTAATTTAGAGATCAAGTACCCTTCAATTATATATGATTGCCAAGCTGTGAGGGAGTACGTATAAGTAGACGTACGACTCAATTAATTAATTAGAGTACTTTTATGCAGGGTAGAGATCATTATTAAAGGGCAGGTGTACTCACGTATATTGTGAATAATCATTTACGGAAGAAGAATATATGTAGTGTTTTTTTTTTTCTTTTAAACAGAGATGGTTTTATAAATACATGCAGATCATTATAATTTATAAACGCGTCCATTTATATATATATGGGGACAAAGCACCAGCGGCCACGAAATGAGTCCAAGCAAAAATGTCCAATTAATAATCTTACGTGAGCCGAATTAATTCGCTAGGACGACGTACGATCGAGTCAACCAATAAATTAAAAACTCTCGACCGATTTGGTAAATGCACTGAATAATATTACAGTGTTATTTTTGGTTTTACTCATCGATTTTGTTCAAGCAACGTGTTGTACAAAAAGATACAAGGAGCCAATTAACCGTACGTACAAAAATCCTTAATTTCAAACATTAGATTCTTTGTGTTTTTCGTCCTCATCTTTACCACGAAATTACGTACCCACAATGAATCTGAATGAATGTCATGATCATCATCATGAGCCTACGCACGTACAACTCAAGAAGCTAGCATGCATGCATATCATATGCAATAATATTCCTAATTTGTCACGATCATTTCTAGCATCTTTGCATGTAACAAAGTTGGACAGTTAATTTGGAACGTCGGCTACTTTTTAACTGAAATTCATATCGTCCCTTTCATTTTTTAGTGAAAGAAAATCACGACATGCAGTAGTACTAATTGCTCTACTCATATATATAACTAAAGCAATATCCCAAGTTTACGCATTTAATTGCTCCATCTGATCATGATCTCTTTTTTCTTTACTCTTAATTATATATATATATATATATATAGTAGATCTACTCACGCACAAAATATCTTATAGCTAGTATCATGATATTCTTAGAATTACCTAGCCACATGTATCATCATGTATAGTACCTAAAATATGATCTAGACCATATAGAGATAATTAACTGTTTGAATAGTATCGTATGATCTATATGTTTTTTGAAGGATTTTTTGTGGGATTAATTTGAAAGCTCGATCCGCGTATATTGGCCAAAAAATATTATTATAATGTTCCACTTGTGTATGTGTGTATACATGATGCATATATTCTTACTGCCCGCGGATCAAGAAATTAGATCTTGAATATTCGTTAATGCAAATTGCCTTAATTATAAGGGCTACGTACATAATTGAGATTAAAAATATATGCATGCAAAATCCGCCGGTTCATAAAAGTGGATCAGCTAGCGCTGGTCGTTGTACCAACTAATTCAGTGATCATAACCAATTGACGACATAAAAACCAGACTATGAAATTAAGAGAGAGAGAGAGAGAGAAATAATTTTATTCAATCATGACATGATAAGATTTATTTATTTATTTATAAAGGTAGTACACATGCATGCAACAATCTTTATCATTATTTATTAACCTGCATTATATTAATTAGTTTTTCATGATCATGTATCAACTTATAATTAATGAATTGTAATGTTATCAGTCAAAATGAATCATTTAAAACCCGTAGCTATCGTTTCTCTCTCTCTCTCTCTCTCTCTCTCTCTCTGTAGTAATATTATAAAATATGGCTAAGTTATGGACGTTATATATTATATAATCCTCACAGATCATATATACATCCTCTCTTAATTTGTAGTAACGATGGAATTAGGGAGAAGTTGTAAAATCTAATCACCATGTGTATTGAAAAGGAGAATAATTAACACACACACACACACATGACATATAAATGATCAATCTGATCATTTATATATATATATATGTGTGTGTGTGTGTGTGTGTGTGTGTGTGTGATCGTGGTTTGATAATATTGATATTAATTTGCATCATGTGTCTCCTAAAGATCAATATTGTCTTTCATAATTTTCATTAATCAGCTTAATTTCCAGGACATGATCATGTTAGCTGCTAGCTAGGGCATATATATGTTAAGTACGTAGTACTACTATATACTGATCATATAAATTAAAGCCTATAACCAAAATTAGATTGTCGTGTTTATTTGTTCAAATTATAATGATGATGCCCGGCCCCAGCTTCCTACTCTCTCTCTCTCTCTCTCTCTCTCTCTCTCTCTCTCTCTCTATATATATATATATATTCAACATCTATATAATTATAGACTATAGCTCACGAAGTACTACATGATCAGTTCATGATAATCACTGGTGATAATCGCTGGTTAGAGATTTCTTCCACCATATAATATAATTATCACGTGCATTTATACATGATAGTGTTAATACATATATATATAGTTCCTAAAGTATTTGCTTGAGAATTGATATTAATAACTGATAGTGGGACAAAAATACAAGCTAAGTGATCATCGATTGATCATGTTGATCTTTATAATTAATTGATTGAGATTGCAAAGCACACATTTTATTATATATGCACATGATGCTGATCTTGAATGAATCCTTGCGCAACATTATTCCTGATCATTGATCATCACGTACGTATATACGTGCATAGACGAACTCTAAAGTACTAGCTTGTTAATGTATATTAATCATGTATATATAGTACTATAACAAGCTCGTATAATTAATTATAGCAGTACTTTATTTATTTACGGGACAAACTCAGTGACTCAAAATTGCGTCTCTGAATGAGTATCCGATATATATGAGATAATTAATTATATAATAAGCAGATTGATCGAATCCGTGGCATAAAATTAAGCTAGGTACGGTAAGCTGGTTTATAAAATAATTGATTTACGTCCTACATATTAATTTTATGTACTTGATTATTACTCATCATGAATATTGATGGCTAGTTATATAATAATAATAATTATTATGATAATAATAATAATAATAATAATTGTTGCATTTGATCAGATCATGCAACCATTTTCTAATAAGTTATTGATCAACTTCTCTTACAAGAATCGTGATCTTCTAGATTTCTTAGGACTCTTTTCTATATATATATATATATTAGTGTTTATATATCTATATTAAAAGCCTAACAACCATTTTCAAATTTAATCTAAAAGAACGATGCAATAATTAATAATTTTGTAGACTAGTACTGATCATCATAAAGGTTGAGATAATTATTACTTTGACATGCATGTATAATTAATATGGGTCTAAGAAAACACAAAAATGGCAAGATCAGGACGAGGCTCGAAAACTGTTAATTGGCGATCGAGCGTTGTCTGGAATTCTGTTGACGAACCAACCATAAAATAAATATGAACTTCATGTTAGAAATAAGTACGTCCTCACGATGTACAAAGCCTAAAGCCCTCAACCTAGAGATAAATGCAGATGTCTCTGATCTATATATATAATATACCACGAATAACGTCCTTGTCATATTGTGGGACTCATCCAATAATATTAATTAGTGTCATAAATAAATAATAATAATAAAATTGTACCACTAGCTAGTGATCATCATAGATATCGTTATCAAGGTGCATTCATGACATGCAAACACCATATCGTTTAGTTGTCAATCAATTATTAGCAGATAAAAAGAAAGCGAAATTAGCAATAATTTATATTCTTGTTTCGATTTTATTAGTGTCGTTATCAGAGTGATTAACACCCTTTTAGTCTTCCTGCAGATAAAATAAAAGCGAAAGCAATTTATATCCTTATATATATTATACCCATTTTTGGCCATATACAGCTAGTACTAGTACTGTGTCAGATTCCAAAATCTTTCCTTTCCTTTTGTCTTCACTGTAGTCGCATTATAATTAACAAAGTTTGCACAATTAATTGGTGCAAACCCATGCATTTCCCAATTATAATTTGTTTTCAATTCACAGAAGATTAATAGATCGATCATCAATAATTAGATTCCCGCGTGGGACAGTTGTTAACCATGCATAACCTTTTAATAACTACATGAATTAAGATTTTATTCGTGGGGGCAAGAGAGAGATTATGCTTTGTCTCTCTTGAAGTTCGATCTAGCTAGCTAGCAAATGTCCAAATGAATTAAAATGGTGGGGACATATTGAATGGTGATGATGACGATGATGAGGTCACTTATAACCACTAACAGTACTACTGGATGGTTTGAATAAGTCTAATTGCATGGGTACTACTGCACACAATATATTTAAGGCTAGGGACTTTTGCTTTAATTGCTAAATTTAAATTTTCTTTTGTTAGATGCATGATGCTGTCACCTAGTTCGGCTACACACGTGTGTCCACACAGCTTGGGGAATCCGGATTATTATTATTATTATTATTATTATTTGCTGATTCTGCTTAATTGTCTTGGCAGCATAAGTGATCACAGAGGAAAAGAAGTATTCGATCCACCATGGCACCATGATCGAAGTCTATAGAGCAAACTAGTAGTACTGTTATCTTTATATTTTCCAAAGCGTATTAAAGGGAAAGAGTCTGTATGGAAATTATGACCATATGATTCATTACATTGTTCTCTAGGCGTCTTTCCAACTAAAAAGGGAAAAAAGAAAGGAGGAAAAAGTTAGAAGGGTATCTAAATTTATGAAGGTTGGAAACTTTAGGGGTGAAGTCAATCACTTTAAATTTTCATCAAAGTTGTGTTTGGGATCTAAATCTACCGAGCTTAGCGAGGTGCATGGTTTTGATTGGAACTTGGAAGTCAGTTATGGGATATATATATCCCATAAAATCTCACCGTAAATAAAGAAAATGGTCTGCAAAGTAATCCAATAAATTCACTCAAAGATGAACTCTCATTTATTATGTGTACTATTTCTGATATATTACAGTAAAGATTGAGTACCCCTCATTCTTATAAACGGTTCAAATGCAAGCGTACAAGAGAACCTCTGCTGCAAATGCAAGCTGAGCCAATACACTAGACTGAAAACCAACCCATAGATGATCTTTAAAAGGCTTTTTCCCCATCCGGGTTTCTTGTCGTCCAGACAACGCGGTGACCGGTGATTACACGTCATGATGAACTTCAAGGTTCATACCTTCTCTAGCTAGTAGTACTCCCATGAATATGGTTCTTCAAGCCGGAGCCCGGTATCAATTGCACACATCTGCCACGACGACGAATAATAGCAGAGCCCGTAATCGCTTCGATGATCAGTTCCATCGATGAAAAGATCGGGAAGGTCAAACAATGTGCCATCCTCATCAAGAGAAGGTGAGCATGTCGATTCTTGCGTGTTGTCCATGGACAGATTGATTGATGGAATTGGCTCGGATTCTTCACAATGTATTGGCTCTACAACTGTGGCAGCGGCCGCCTTGGCAGCGGCTGCTTGGATGTCCTTCGGAGACTTGCTTGCTGGCCGAGGAAGTTCCTGGGCCAATTGAGGAAAATTGAGATAAGCAGAGCCACCTTTGATTGCAAGCGCTGCTACATCATGGGCTCGAGCTGCCATTTCGGCTGTAGGGTATGTTCCAAGCCATATTCTTGATTTCTTCCTTGGCTCCCGGATTTCAGACACCCATTTGCCCCATGCACGCATTCTTACTCCACGGTACATGGGGTGCTTGCCATCATTGTCACGCTTTGGCCGCTTCCTATCTTCTTCTTTTTCATTGTCCAAGTCTTGAGCTCTTCTTGAACCTTTTGGAGAATCCTTTGAGTTTTGGTTTGTACCTGAATTCTTCTTGGTTGTAGTGCCAAAATTTGTCGAAGAAGAGGCTGTAGAGGAAGAGGAGGTGGTGGTGGAAGATGAGCTGAGCAAGTTGTCATGAGCGGCATCACTCTCTAGGTTGATATGTTCTTCCATGACACAGCCTTTAGGAGTGCGTACTGTTTGTGTGTGGAGCTAGGGAAAAGAATGTGAGCGGTTGGTCATAAAACTAGAGGTATTGGGCTTTTATGACCCTTAATAAAATAGAATATTAAAAAAGAAAGAAAAAGAAAAAAGAAAAAGGAAAGAAATAAAGACAAAGAATAATAAAGAAGGTTGGGTCCCATTGACACAAGGAAGACCAGGTCAGCTAATTTGTTTCCCCCATGTGAGAATCGAATAATCTGGGCTATGAGATTAATATTAAATACACCCATTTGTTAGTTGTGACTTACCAGTGACGTGTATCTACCTCGATCTTTATCAGTGACTGTGAGAAACCCTGTATCATTTTTTCCAGTAATGTACAGTTTTGGCCTTATATCGGTGGCTTCAGAGTATTGGGTAGGCCATACTGTTTTCTCACCCAACCCATGAGTTTCACATGAATGCTTTTGGGGTGGGGCCCTTCTGGGTCCCTCTATTATTCTCACAGCTGAATTGCAGGTCCATCCCCTACCCATCTAGATCTTTCATATTTTATTCGAGTTTTTGGTGTTCCAATGGTAGTATCACACACACACACACACACACAGCATCAACACCAAAAATAAAACGAAATTAGGTATCCTAAGCTGGTTGATATGTCAGCTTCAACTTGAGTCACTTATATGTTTCAACCCTATCAATATATATATATATATATGTTTGAACCTGATCTGGCCTCTGTTACAGTTCAGCTTGTCCCTAAGCTGTTGATAAGATAATATTTTGCTTCTCTCTCTTATTGGGTTCAATGAACACAATACAGTACTGCTAGACCTTTTTATGGCTTTTAAAATGAGCTGTAATTCGGAACTAATCTTGGAATATGAATAATATATATTATACACACACATGTACACACACATATATATTAGTAGCCAATGGACATAAATTAGTCAAGTAATCTTTTTTTTTTTGTTAATAAATTATCCTATAAGCTTCAAAATTACAGCCTATAGTACTGTGGTGGCAGTTGGATGGTTAAGATAATATCGTTGAAGAGATCATGCATGTATTTGCTAGCATTACTTTATAACTTTTATTGGGTATTGTTTAAGAAAGTTATGGTCTTTGGTATTGTTTTGTCTTTATTATTTCGTATTCATGTACTGAACATCTAGAAATAACATTATGTCATTATCATTATATATATAGTTCCCAAATACATTTCTTTAAAGCAAAAAGAATGATGTGCTTTCACTTCTACTATCCCATAAATCCTCAAGAAAAAAAAAAAAAAGGAGTCGTCATTCATCTGACCAAATTGAATTCAAGGTCGAGAGTGCTTAGGATTTTCAAGGAGATTAATAGAGAGAAGATTTTCTAGGGAAAATATGTATAGCTGGATTCACCAAATTAAGAAAAAAAAAAAGTGGGGAGGGGATCGAGGAATTGGGGGACCCAGCTGGCCCAAGGTTCTATGCATCTTTTTGGCAGTTTCCACCAAGAGGTTCATTTCATCAGCTATATATCCATTTTAATTACCACAGATAGCTAGCTAGGTGTATATAAAGTGGCAAGCGCAAACAATTTTGAGTAAGTTTGGCCTTCGAATTTTAGAGACACGTTGCATACAGATCAATGCGAAGGGCTAATATATAGCAAAATATGTATATATTTATATATATATATATATAGAAGAAAAGCAAACAGCTGGGTCTAAATTGTACAAACATGGCTCACTAGCTAGCTCAAGGATATGGTCAAGGTCAAGCCAATTAAGCTCGAGCTTGATTAATCTTTTGGCAGACGTTTTCTTCACTGGGTGTGCATGGTGCTTGTTTACTCATGATAAATATAAAATATTCTTTCTTCCTAGCAAAAACAAAGCAAAACGTAAGGGAAAAGAGCTCTCCTTCCATATATATATAGATATTCAAAATATTTGGCATTTTTTTTTATATGTATGTTAGCATATATAGACAGAATGTGGGTTATAATTTGCAAAGGAGTGCTGCATGGAATGACTTGCAATATCCCATAATTGCAACCAATGGCGGACCATCATAGGGCAGGGGGGGCCACGGCCCCCTTAAAATTTTGAAAAAAAAAATATATGTATATAAATATTATTTTTTTTTTAATTTAATAAGATTATATTAATCTTATTTGGTGTTGGCCCCCTCTAAAAAATTATTTTTGCCCCCTCTACAGAATTATTTTGATTTTTTGAGTGTCTTTATATTATTTCAATGATATATTGTTCTTGACATATCATATAATTTTTTAATACATAGGTTCTATTAAATATATTTTATTTTTATTTTAGATCTTACTATTAGATTGTTCTATATACCGCAGAAAAAATTATACAAAGAATATTTGGCATTTTTTTTATATGTATGTTAGCATATATAGACAGAATGTGGGTTATAATTTGCAAAGGAGTGCTGCATGGAATGACTTGCAATATCCCATAATTGCAACGACATCGTCTAAGGAACACATTACATTTCGATTATTTGGATGTAGAGATGAATTGAGATGAGTTAAAATAATTTTAGATGAATTGAATAAAATATTATTTTTAATATTATTATAATTTTAAAATTTAAAAAAACTAA
Source organism: Pterocarya stenoptera (assembly GCA_003123785.1). NCBI lineage: Eukaryota > Viridiplantae > Streptophyta > Magnoliopsida > Fagales > Juglandaceae > Pterocarya > Pterocarya stenoptera. Next base: position 30,404 of record QEOT01123890.1, on the reverse strand, counting down.
ATTATTTATAATATTTTATGTAAAATTTTAAAAAAATTATGATAATAAAATGAGTTAAGGTTAACTTCAAACCTAGAGGGAAGTCGATCGGTTGAAAATTATAGATTTAACGGATACGTGTCACAAATACATGTTGCCTTTTTAAAAAGTTAAAAAATATCCAACGAACATGTCGTGTCAAGAAAAATTAATAAAAAATTGCGTTGAAATTAAAATGAAATTAAAATTAGAAAAAAGGGGGTGGCCCATAGTTTTTCCATCGTACTTTATTTTCAAATTTACCTATTATATATTTTTTATGAATAAAGATAGAGGAGCTACCGCTGGCTCTATAATGTGTTTTTTATGTGTATTTTTTTAATTCTTTTTTTATATAGATATTTTTAATAATTTTAAATATTTTAAAAAAATAAAAAAAATTCATAATATTATTAAAAAATACTTTCTTAATCATGAAGTAAAATAAAAAAATGATTTTTTTTATTTATTTCGTGATTAAGGAAGTATTTTTTAATGATTTTTTTTTTACTTCGTGATTAAGAAAATATTTTTTAATAATATTATGAATTTTTTTTATTTTTCTAAAATATTTAAAATTATTAAAAACATCTATATAAAAAAAGAATTAAAAAAATACACATAAAAGCAACTACTAGAGCCAGCGGTAGCTCCCAACGAGAGCTACCAGCGGTGGCTCTAGCACCACTCATTTTTTATATGGGTATGTTCAGGTACATGAAAAATAGTGCCAAGTTAATAATTCCTTTCGTTTTATCGAAGAAAAAAAATTGACGAGATGTCTACCATGAGTCATTACATACGGTACGGAAGTCCGAATTACAATTTTTGTTGCTAAAGTTAAAAGGTCTGGTTCCAATAATGGGTCCCTGTCCTTGTTTGGAACCACACGAGCAGAAGGCCGAAGGGTACTTCTTGTCCTTCTCACGACAATTCATCAGAAATCATGAGAGCTGTCTATCTCTCAAACTCAGATCCTTCTTGGAGTTAGTCATGACGAAATCCAGCTACACGCTAAGCACATGGAACCTGAACAATTTTTACTCTGAAGAAATTCTCCTAAAGCAGAAATCTTTGAGTGAAATGGCTAAGAGAAAGAGGTTTTCATGCTACTTTACAGAAAAAAAGAAATAGAGGGATGCTTCAGCAGATGACGTTGGAAGATGGAACTCAGCTTAACTCCCCCCAGGAGATTAAGTCATGAGGAAGATGTTAAATATTTTCAGTCTACATTAACCACAGAAGGGGTGCATCAGATGGACACATCGTAGGATTTATTTCAAGCAGTAATTACAGAGCAGGAAAATGCTTCTCTATGCCAGAGCCCTTCTTTAGAGGAAGTCAAAACAACATTATTTGATATTCCAGAAGACAACAGCCTTGGACCTTACGGTTTTGGACCCTGTTTCTTCATAAAATGCTGGGACATCATTAAGCAAGACTTAGGATAGGTTTGGAAAATACATCTCACACAAAATTTTCATCTCATCATTATACTTTTTCAAATCCTCATACAAAATATAATAAACAATTCAACTTTTTCAAATCTCAATATAATTTTTTCAAATTCTAATTCAACTTTTTCAAATCCCAAAATTAAAAAATAATATTTTAAACTTAAAAACAAAACACAAAATTCTCATCTCACCTCCCAAACCTATTAGTAGAAGCAGCAACAGATTTTTTGCATGGGACTCCCCTTCCTAAATTTTATTCTTCCACATTCATTGTTATTATTCTTAAGGAAGATAATCCTCTAAGTCTTGCTAAGTTCAGGCCTATTAGTCAATGCACGATGATTTATAAAGTTTTCTCGAAAATTATGGTGAACATGCTTAACCCTCTTCTTTCCAAAATTGTTTCAAAAGAACAAGGAGTTTTTATTAGAGACCATAATATACATGAAAATATTACGCTTACCCAAGAAATGCTTAATAGCATAAATGCCAAGGTGCAGGGAGGCAATGTGATGATCAAAGTGGATATTACTAAAACATATGATCGACCTGAATGGAGATTTATTTTAGAAGTATTTCAAACTTTGAGATTCTCTAAAAAGTGGAGACAGTTGATATCAAATTATATAACCACCCACTCTTTCTCTATTTTAATAAATGACATTAGTAAAGACTACTTCCAATCATCACGGGAATTGAGATAAGGGGATCCATTATCCCCTTATTTATCCATTATTGCGGAAAAGTATTGAGCCGATTATTTAAGAAGAGTGCTTCAGATGGTAAAATGCTTGAGTACAAAACTCATAGAGGATGCCCTAAAATTTCTCATCTTCTTTATATAGATGATCTTATGATATTCCTAAATGGATCCAAAATTTCTTTAAAGGGATGGATGGATACACTACGTTTATATGAAAAGATTTATAGTCAAAAGGTGAATCATAACAAATCGACTATGCATTTTGCTAAACATACTTGCACATCTCGCAAGACGATTGGGTTTCAAACTACAGGTTTTCATGAAGGTTCTCTCCCATGCTTATATTTGGGTGCACTATTAGTACAAGTAGTACACGGGCCTCTCATCTAGAGCCATTAATCCAGAAAGTGCAAAAGAAATTAGCCTTATGGAAAGGATCTTTACTCTCTAAGGGAGGTTGACTAGTGCTATTAAAGCATGTGTTGTTTAGCATTCCTATTCATCTTTTAGCAGTGCTAAATATGCCTCATAGTGTACTTTATAAGCTTAACTAGATTTTTGTAGATTTCTTGTGGGGAAGCAAGGATGACAAGGAGAAAAAGATATGGGTGGCATGGGATAAAGTTTGTAGGCCTACGGCAGAAGGTGGGCTCGGAATACAGAAGCTAGAAGACATGGAGAAAGCCCTTCATATGAAATTTGCTTAGCAGTTCCTGTATGGAGATTCTCTTTGGACAGATTTTTTTTGAGCCAAATATAGAAAGCAAGATCATCCATTCCTTCTAGATAAACTCTTCTATGAATCTCATTTTTGGAAGGCCTTAAAACCTTTGGTGAAATTGGTTATAAGGGGATCCGGGTGGATTATTAAGGAAGGCATGGTGTCTTTTTGGTTTGAAAATTGGTCATCCATTAGAATACTTGGCAAAATTTTGGATATTACGGATCCCTCACTGAAAGCAGCTGATGTATACTCTTACATGGGAGGTAACTGAGAGAAAATTCAGGAACTAGTGAGGAGTACCCTATGTGAAGATCTGAAGCGCCAAAATGTCAAACTCTCTCGAGGTCCCCAAAGTGACATGGGTTGAATGGATCTGACACAGACTTCTGCTGAGTAAAATTTCTACTTTTCTATAAAGGTTTGTCTTTTTACCAAAATATTATAAAGTTGAATATATCTATGACCTCTAAATGTGAATGTTGTGAACTAACTGACTGTGAATCACTGGATCATTTGCTTCTAATGGGAGAGATTCTTGCTTATGTTTGGAATTTTTTTGAAGTTGCTCTAGGCCTGAAACTTGGGCCAAATAGGACATGGGCGGGTAAAATACAACAATGGTTATCTAAGGCTCAGGTAGTTTCTCAGATCAGTGTTGTAGTTGGAATTCTTCCCTCTATAATCAGCTGGTTTCTATAGCTATACAGATGTAAGGCTCACATGGAGGGGGTTATTGAAACTAGGGAGCAAGTGTGCAATAAGATCAAGAGATTTCTGGCTCAAATTATACATGCAAAAATGAATAAATCATTCATCAAGTGTTCAGATGGTGTAGTTTTACAACAACTAGGCTTTTTGGCAATGCTTGTCAAGAATAAGAAAATTCAGATTTTGAAATGGATGCGCCCAAAATAGGATTTTGCTAAACTAAACGTTGATGGGAGTGGCAATACAGGAAGAAGTGGAGGTGGAGAAATCCTGAGAGATGCGGAGGGGCACTTTTTTTTTTTTTGTCAAATATTATGGTATAAGTTCAAGTAATATTGCTGAGATCCAAGCCCTCTCAGATGGTCTTACTTTATGTGCACAGAGGAATATAACCCATATTGAAATTGAAATTAATTCTAAGCTTGTAGTTAATTGGTGGGAAAAGGGTGAGTTAGTCCCTTGGAGGAGTGGAATGAGGCAACAATTCAAGCTCTCTCAGTGGTGGTAAAGATCTATCATTTTTTTAGGGAAACGAATCACATCGCAGACAGATTAGCCAAGCTGGACTCTAGTGGTCAAGAGGCGATCTTTGAGAATAATAATAGCCTTCCGAAAGACATTCTGGGAGCTATTTGGCTGGATTAAGCTGGTTTACACGTAATTTGACATAGATAAAATGTTTTATGCATGTTATTTTAGATTTAGTTGAATTTTTTAGGTATATATTCTGTTTTGCTTTTGATTTATATGCTTATTTTAGTATATTGTATAATGGTTTGAGTTATTCTATATTTTGTTTTGATGTCTGGGTTTGGATTTTATGATTATATGTAATTCTCAGGTATTGGGTTGTAATCACAGTATTCCTCCATCATAAGTGAGGACTATTAATAAAATTAAGGTATCGTTGGCCTCTTGCTAAAAAGAAAAAGGTTTTGTATATTATCTCCCACCTAATGTTTCATATAATTTAAGAAGCAAAACCTAACTTTGGCCCATCCATATACCAACCCTTTAAATCATTTGGTGTGTCCATGCAAGTTGTCTTTGCCCTTTGCTACGTTTTCTTTTTATTCTTATGGCATTAGCTCCACTTTGCTTCTTATAGCCTTTGAATGGCAATTACGTGTTGCAGTTTTGTAACTTGTGAAGCTTGATTAAGTACCTAATTATTGGCTTTTGCTTTAAGAAAAATTAACCCAAATGATTGGTTATATATCTTTGCAGGTAATCCTCAATAAATTTGGTAAAATTTCCAGGCTAAATAGAGTTGTTGAACTGAGTTAATTGAGACTTTAAAACTTGTTTAAAATGTGGTCCGGTTTGGAAATAACGTATGTTAATTATTATATGGACACCGATCCTCTTCATTTTATTTAAAATTAATACTATTTATTCAGCGTACAAACATTTAAAAAAAAAAAAAAGGTGAAATCTACAATAGATATTTAGAATTTTTTAGAAGTTTTTATACAAACTATTCTTCGATGCTATAGGATATAACTAACTCTCCTATAAACTCAACTATTAAAAAATTAGAAAGATTCTATATAAAATTTGGTGTAGAAGACACGTGACCCTCTGCATATATGCAGATTCATTTGGCATAATTCGATTTTTCAGAAAAAGTTTAAAAATTAAATTTTATAAAAATAAAATCTTGTCTTTATCTTATAAACAGTCGGTAAGATGTATCCGCCGAACCAAAACTCAAACTAATTATAAGCTTATCCACTAAAACGATTAAGTCACACGGCCAGTATATAAATNTATATAACCACCCACTCTTTCTCTATTTTAATAAATGACATTAGTAAAGACTACTTCCAATCATCACGGGAATTGAGATAAGGGGATCCATTATCCCCTTATTTATCCATTATTGCGGAAAAGTATTGAGCCGATTATTTAAGAAGAGTGCTTCAGATGGTAAAATGCTTGAGTACAAAACTCATAGAGGATGCCCTAAAATTTCTCATCTTCTTTATATAGATGATCTTATGATATTCCTAAATGGATCCAAAATTTCTTTAAAGGGATGGATGGATACACTACGTTTATATGAAAAGATTTATAGTCAAAAGGTGAATCATAACAAATCGACTATGCATTTTGCTAAACATACTTGCACATCTCGCAAGACGATTGGGTTTCAAACTACAGGTTTTCATGAAGGTTCTCTCCCATGCTTATATTTGGGTGCACTATTAGTACAAGTAGTACACGGGCCTCTCATCTAGAGCCATTAATCCAGAAAGTGCAAAAGAAATTAGCCTTATGGAAAGGATCTTTACTCTCTAAGGGAGGTTGACTAGTGCTATTAAAGCATGTGTTGTTTAGCATTCCTATTCATCTTTTAGCAGTGCTAAATATGCCTCATAGTGTACTTTATAAGCTTAACTAGATTTTTGTAGATTTCTTGTGGGGAAGCAAGGATGACAAGGAGAAAAAGATATGGGTGGCATGGGATAAAGTTTGTAGGCCTACGGCAGAAGGTGGGCTCGGAATACAGAAGCTAGAAGACATGGAGAAAGCCCTTCATATGAAATTTGCTTAGCAGTTCCTGTATGGAGATTCTCTTTGGACAGATTTTTTTTGAGCCAAATATAGAAAGCAAGATCATCCATTCCTTCTAGATAAACTCTTCTATGAATCTCATTTTTGGAAGGCCTTAAAACCTTTGGTGAAATTGGTTATAAGGGGATCCGGGTGGATTATTAAGGAAGGCATGGTGTCTTTTTGGTTTGAAAATTGGTCATCCATTAGAATACTTGGCAAAATTTTGGATATTACGGATCCCTCACTGAAAGCAGCTGATGTATACTCTTACATGGGAGGTAACTGAGAGAAAATTCAGGAACTAGTGAGGAGTACCCTATGTGAAGATCTGAAGCGCCAAAATGTCAAACTCTCTCGAGGTCCCCAAAGTGACATGGGTTGAATGGATCTGACACAGACTTCTGCTGAGTAAAATTTCTACTTTTCTATAAAGGTTTGTCTTTTTACCAAAATATTATAAAGTTGAATATATCTATGACCTCTAAATGTGAATGTTGTGAACTAACTGACTGTGAATCACTGGATCATTTGCTTCTAATGGGAGAGATTCTTGCTTATGTTTGGAATTTTTTTGAAGTTGCTCTAGGCCTGAAACTTGGGCCAAATAGGACATGGGCGGGTAAAATACAACAATGGTTATCTAAGGCTCAGGTAGTTTCTCAGATCAGTGTTGTAGTTGGAATTCTTCCCTCTATAATCAGCTGGTTTCTATAGCTATACAGATGTAAGGCTCACATGGAGGGGGTTATTGAAACTAGGGAGCAAGTGTGCAATAAGATCAAGAGATTTCTGGCTCAAATTATACATGCAAAAATGAATAAATCATTCATCAAGTGTTCAGATGGTGTAGTTTTACAACAACTAGGCTTTTTGGCAATGCTTGTCAAGAATAAGAAAATTCAGATTTTGAAATGGATGCGCCCAAAATAGGATTTTGCTAAACTAAACGTTGATGGGAGTGGCAATACAGGAAGAAGTGGAGGTGGAGAAATCCTGAGAGATGCGGAGGGGCACTTTTTTTTTTTTTGTCAAATATTATGGTATAAGTTCAAGTAATATTGCTGAGATCCAAGCCCTCTCAGATGGTCTTACTTTATGTGCACAGAGGAATATAACCCATATTGAAATTGAAATTAATTCTAAGCTTGTAGTTAATTGGTGGGAAAAGGGTGAGTTAGTCCCTTGGAGGAGTGGAATGAGGCAACAATTCAAGCTCTCTCAGTGGTGGTAAAGATCTATCATTTTTTTAGGGAAACGAATCACATCGCAGACAGATTAGCCAAGCTGGACTCTAGTGGTCAAGAGGCGATCTTTGAGAATAATAATAGCCTTCCGAAAGACATTCTGGGAGCTATTTGGCTGGATTAAGCTGGTTTACACGTAATTTGACATAGATAAAATGTTTTATGCATGTTATTTTAGATTTAGTTGAATTTTTTAGGTATATATTCTGTTTTGCTTTTGATTTATATGCTTATTTTAGTATATTGTATAATGGTTTGAGTTATTCTATATTTTGTTTTGATGTCTGGGTTTGGATTTTATGATTATATGTAATTCTCAGGTATTGGGTTGTAATCACAGTATTCCTCCATCATAAGTGAGGACTATTAATAAAATTAAGGTATCGTTGGCCTCTTGCTAAAAAGAAAAAGGTTTTGTATATTATCTCCCACCTAATGTTTCATATAATTTAAGAAGCAAAACCTAACTTTGGCCCATCCATATACCAACCCTTTAAATCATTTGGTGTGTCCATGCAAGTTGTCTTTGCCCTTTGCTACGTTTTCTTTTTATTCTTATGGCATTAGCTCCACTTTGCTTCTTATAGCCTTTGAATGGCAATTACGTGTTGCAGTTTTGTAACTTGTGAAGCTTGATTAAGTACCTAATTATTGGCTTTTGCTTTAAGAAAAATTAACCCAAATGATTGGTTATATATCTTTGCAGGTAATCCTCAATAAATTTGGTAAAATTTCCAGGCTAAATAGAGTTGTTGAACTGAGTTAATTGAGACTTTAAAACTTGTTTAAAATGTGGTCCGGTTTGGAAATAACGTATGTTAATTATTATATGGACACCGATCCTCTTCATTTTATTTAAAATTAATACTATTTATTCAGCGTACAAACATTTAAAAAAAAAAAAAAGGTGAAATCTACAATAGATATTTAGAATTTTTTAGAAGTTTTTATACAAACTATTCTTCGATGCTATAGGATATAACTAACTCTCCTATAAACTCAACTATTAAAAAATTAGAAAGATTCTATATAAAATTTGGTGTAGAAGACACGTGACCCTCTGCATATATGCAGATTCATTTGGCATAATTCGATTTTTCAGAAAAAGTTTAAAAATTAAATTTTATAAAAATAAAATCTTGTCTTTATCTTATAAACAGTCGGTAAGATGTATCCGCCGAACCAAAACTCAAACTAATTATAAGCTTATCCACTAAAACGATTAAGTCACACGGCCAGTATATAAATATATATATATATATAGTGATTAATACATACTTTTTGTGGTCTAATCAACTTTTTGGTGTCTAATCAATTTAAGGGCTATATGAATCCCCCACCCGGCCCCACGTATTTATATTTATATATATATATATATATATATATATATTAGTTGGTGATTTAGTTAAATAGGATTCATGAGATATATATCCGGTAGGTGGACATGGACCTTTATATCCAAACAAGCCATTTTCTTCAATATTCATGGCCAAATTTTCAATATTCAGATTAAACCACATTAATATATCCGGATGAAAAGTATTGAACTATATTTACTTTTCACAAACTTTGAGAAATAATGCTTTTGTTTCTTAGCAAGAATGATTCTTCTGGAGATCTTTTTGCAATTATAAAAAGCAATTTTTCTTTTTTTCTTTGGAACAATCAAGATCACCTCCTAATTATGATCAATGAGAATATATAGAATACATGACATCGACTACTCATGGAGGATTTCTTTACAAATCAATCCCTTCGTACATCATCTTCTATACTCATCTCAGCCGGCACAGCTTCTTATAATTCTCCTTGAAATCAACAAGAGCTTGTCCGATCTGAATGTATGATTTTAATAGGAAGCCTGAATGCCCCGCACTCATGTGCACATGAGATGTCTACGCCTGGGGAAGTTTGAGTTAATTATACAGGAAAGCATATGTACCCCACTTGTCTTTCCAATATTGTACAATGGCAGCTAGGTAGCAATGACTGGTAAAAAATTAAGCAAGAAATATGGCCTGAAATCTGCAAAATTAATTTACTATTTCTGAAGACATTCTATCTCAAATCAGCATTTCAAATTAAATTAATGGTTGGGATTTACTCTCGAGCTAGAATATTGACTATCCAACTTGATTTTCAACGTGTAATTAATTAGATTCAATTATTTATAATAAAGTTTGCAAATCAAACAATCACATTCTTATAATATATACTTAATGACCATTGATATACCTATATAACGTACGTGTTAGTTTCATTTATTATTTACGTTGCATAATGATTCGATCATCTTATAGTTAATGAACCTTGATGTCATGTTTTATGTGTATCTAATTGATTTATTGAACCAGATTTCTCATGGATTTATCTTCTTCCTTTTTCTTCGATCCTCGTAGCCTGGAAGGAGTGGTAGCTCTGAGCTCAAAATGAGAGATGGGAAAGGAAATGGACAAAGTTATTTTATCTTGTTCGCGTGTTTACACACACTTCCATCATGCATATTGTGCTTTGTCATGAAGTGGCCCTCGAACAATCTCCTAGCAAAAAAAATAAATTAAAACAATCCAGCCCCTTGAAATAGTACTGTTCATTTGAGAGAGGTTTGTACTCGAAGTAGTTTCTAGGTGAATACTGTCTTACTATTTACAAAGACAATGTAATAGTCTATTCCTTTAAGCCATCAAGAACAAGAAGTTTAAGAAGAAAGCGCAGAGGTCAGAATGGACAACTTAAAGCCGACATCAAAACTGCAGTGACTTTTGGCCTTCCCACCAATTCAAGAAAATGAAGTGACTGAGCTTCACTGTTCTTTGTGATTATGAACTCAAGACCTTGGAGGAATTCAAGCTCTGGAATTCCCTACAATCATAGCATATTGTAGTGGACGGTGCTGTACAAGATGGAAATATGCTCTGGAAGAATAATAAAATGGAAAGGTCCTCAGTATCACATTAGTTGGATCCAGGACAACATGGCTTTTGTTTCTCACCAAATTTAACTAAATCTTGATCAAAATAGATCTATGGATTGACCTCTCTAAATGTTGATTAGGACAGATTAAGAAGTTAGAAGAGAAATATTGGTCGTTATTTGACTGTTGAATTTCTGAACTTTCTGTATTGCCTAATGAATCATCATATAAGCCTTCCTGCATGAGCTTTGCATGCATACTTCCGATGTTGACAGAATCAGACCGTTAATCATTCGGACAATGTAGTAAAACTATATGTAATTGATATTAGCAGGGAAAAAAAAAAAATCTGACCAAGTTTGCAATCATTTTCTAGGTAGTGCAACAAAAGAAAGAAAGAATCATTTAAAGACAAAATGAAATATACGTTCTTGCAGTCAGTCCAGAACTTAACCTAGGTTGATGAACACCATATTCAAGGTTGCTCCTTCATTGTCCACGATAATATGCCTACGAATGAATTAGGATTATATATGACATGAAAATACAAAATAACCGAAGAATATGGGAGGTTTGGGTGTGTATGAGATATTTCAGGTGTAGCAGTTGGGGTGGCTTCTGGGATTAGTTTGCTTTGGCAGTTTGCACCTGCTTGGCAACTACTCGTAACTTTCTGGCTCACAAGTCTTCAACACTGACATTGAATTCTCGATGCCAAAATTATATGGGCAAGGAGAAAAACCCTTTCTTGAGAAATGCAAAAGCATCGCCATCTACCTAGCTACCGGAATAATCACATATCTTAATTGGTTAAAATAACCCATGCAGCTATATAAATCAACTCCGTTAAATATCATATCAAGATGATACTCAGATGGCAAATTGGCGATCCTTGGGCTGAATCATGTGGTGGTACTAACTTCAGTTGAAAAGCAATTCCTTCATTGGACTCAAATATTTTGGAAATAGCATTCAAAACAATACGCAAGTAAATCATACGAAATATGACTCAAAGAATACATCCCAAACCTAACTATAAATATTGAAATAGCAAACAAAGCTGGCCTGGAAGCCTATGAGATAATGAGAAATACGGTTATAATAAACTGGCATATCGCAAACACGATATTGCCCTGTAATTGTGTTTTGCTAAAATAGTGACCAAAAAAGATGTGACTGCGACAGCCTTACTGCTGTGCACACTGCACTCTTGGCATTGATGGCTCATCATCTTCATCATATGCCTCTTGGTATTGCTGCTGCTGCTGCCGCCTGCGTCTCGTCTCATCATCCATGTTAACATCATGCAAAGTTGTCTCCTCACAATTGTCCAGCTCCATGTCTGTCAAGTGCTTGCTAGACTTTGAGGGCAGTATTTTCTCTAGAGTCCGGCATTGTTCAGGGGAGAGAATTCCCGACTCTGGGAAATCCACATTGAAGTGAATGTAGAGCCGACCCTTAATAAACGGCCTCTGGTGATGCGGCATTCCTTCCTCATTGATTGCCTTTGATTGACCTGCATTTAAAAAACTTGATGAGTGCAAANAAAAATGAAAAAATCTCCCCATAAAGGATTTTTTATATGTGTAATAAATATATATTGGATAAGCACAAAAGGCCCAACTCAAGTACATGAGGAAGACCCATCTAGAAGGTGAAGAGCTCCAAGTTGCCAACAATTTCCTTTCAGGATCACTTATCTAGATGAATATATTATTTTTGAGTTAGAAGAAATATCAATATGTGAATTCCATTAGCATGTACGTCATTTTTTTAATGGTGATCAAATGCAGAATAATATTTTAGACTAGTGGAGCCTAAAAGAAGGAACCCATCTAATCATCCCATTATATATTGACCTTAATTTCCTAACGCCCTGGATTGCAGTGCTTTTTCTGTCCACTTTCTTTCTTCCAATAGAAATATGCTTCACAACTTAGTTCTAAATATAACTGTGCACACTAATAATATACTGATTTTGTATTCAAAATTGCTAGTAATGATTGACACAGAAGAGTTCCCAATAAACATGTAGAGTTTCAAGTAATCATAACAATTCACAAGGAAGAAGACTGAAACTAAATAACAGATGGTAGCAGACCAACCTCCCAACCAAATCCACTTAAGGCATTATTAACCATTCAAAGCAAGAATAGGGCAATAGTCGTCCATTTCACATCCTACCAAAAGATCCAATAAATATACAAAAAGAAAATGCTGGAGAGAGACAGAGAGAGTAAAAACCCAATTCAAGAACGAAAAAAAGGAGGAGCCGTTATACTGTCAAAACTATAAGCTTACTACAGCCAAACGGATACACATTCTTTAGTGTCTGAAACACCCCCTCTCAGCCAAAAAAAGCCTCCCAAAAAATAACTTCCTAATTACCTATGAATCTGAAAGACGCCCAATTCCACAAGAGAAAAAAAAAGGAAGCTTCTTTAATTTTTAAACAAGAAGGTTGCCACGATTACATGCATGCTCTGTACCCATTATCTCTAGGAAAATATCAAAAAGTGGGTCTATACTCTAAAGTACTGAGATATAAAATTTCAAACAAGTGCTTATGCCTCGTGGAGATCGGGGTTACGAAAACTCCGTAAGTTTCTTTACAAATTTACACAGATATGATCATAAATTTGATAACTAGTATCAAACATCTTATAATTCTGAAATAGAAATTAGAATTTTATCAACAAGCCAAAAAACCCCTAATTTCATACGAATCTAACAGAAAGACGAGAAATATCTGAATTTTTTACGAATGAACAGGCTTCCATGGAAAAAGTACAAAGAAAGATATCTTACGAGCTTAGAGAGAGAATATGGATGGTAGCCTCCGCGTCTCTCTCCCAGATGCGCAAAGGACTTCGAAGTTTTAACCCTGTCGTTGGCGATCTTCTATAGGGAATGGAATTGCTACTGCCAGAACTGGATTTGCTTTCTCTCAAAAACCTTTCACTTTAGGGCTCTTTTTGATTGGCCGCTGGCTGAGGGCTATATCTGGAAATAGGTTTTCCTTTCAGCGCGGGAAATATGACGGCGGTGATGTTATTACCCGTGCTGTGAGCTATCATCTAACTTGCGGTAACGTGATGTACCAGTGAGCCCACCAAACGAAGTGAGCGATTATCATTGGCTGTGATGTTCACAAGTCATGTCCGGAGCCACCAGTAGTTTCAACGGCCAGATCTACCTAAGTCCATTCGATGATCTGAAGGCTGATATTATATGTGTGTGAAAGAGGGTCTTGTCTGCCACGGTGCTTCTTGGTCATGTATGATCCGTTCCGTACCTTTCGTCGAAGCAGCTAAAAAATAAAAAGAAAATGTCAGTGAAACACCTCAAGTTCAAACTTATTAATCTTACCCTCGTGGATTTTAATTTTAATTTATTTACTTTTTTACTTAATAATTAAGAAAATGACAATTAATAAAATTGTATATATTTTTATTTTTTTAAATTATTGAAAATGTTAAAAAAATATTTTAAAAAAATCAAAATCAAAAAATAAAAAATTTATAACCAGCGGTACGAGCCCGCTAGCATGATCCAAATTAAAATCCCAGTACCACTTTGCAAACATTTCTTAATGCTTAAGAAATGAAATAAAATAAAATAAATAAACCTAATTCAATGCATTTCTTAGTGTTTAAGGGTAACAGAAAAAGAAAAAGGAATGTCTCATCGGTAGACCATCACAATACCTAGCTTTTGAACATGTGTGACAGGCTGACAACACCACTTTTAAACAGAGTATGTTATAAGACTTGAAATCTCTTCTTATTTTATCTTAATTTAAATATTTAAATATTATTTAAATTTAAATTTTTATTTAAATAGTATCTAAAAATTATAATTTTTTTAAATTTTTAAATAAAATACAAAATATAATTTAATTTTTTTAAATTTTAAAATAAAAATTATATTATAACACTATTTTAACTTTATAATATTTTTATTTAATATTTTTTTTTCATTTTTCAAAACTCCATAAAACATTTTGATTTAAACTATTTCACTACTATTCACAAATCATTTCATTACTATTCATAAATTTTTCATTTTATCTCAACATCCAAATAAGCCCTTAAATATATAAGTTTTGTGTAGTCTTTTTTATAAAATAATGAATTTTATCATGAAAAATTATAAAAAATTAAATGAGACTCATGTTTTACAAAGAGTCTACGCAAAGCTTGAGCAACTTAGACTGGCCTAATTTGGCTACTGAGAATATCTCAAATATTCTCAAAATATTTTATTATTATTCATTATTTTACAGAAAAGATATTTATAATCGTGAATTGTGCAACAGCCGTGTAATTATTTTGAAAAAAATGAATAAAACATGAGATCTACATTAAAAAAAATAATTTTTTAATAATGAACCCCACTATTTTTCAAAACGATTACGTGACGTTTATACACTTTACAGTTGTATGTAGAATTACTCTTTAAACAATATATTTTTGGGGGATTAAGATTATTACTTTTTACCTATTTTTCACTACTATTGAATATTATTAAATATTTTATTATTATTTTATTATTATTTTTTCACTACTATTCATAGAATACCTAAGAATAGTAGTCTTTAACTGCAACTCCAAGCTTCCTCTCTTGTACCATTTGTCATGAAGAAAGCTCCCAACTTTATAAATTAATGAGTTTACAAGCAATGGATGTATAATCAATGCAACACCCATGATCTAGGCTTCTAGCTCTATGGTCAGAAACAATTAGATATATAATTAGAAATGAGCTAAACTTATAGAACATGTAATTGAAATAGAAAGTAAAGTGTGAAGATAATGTTCGAACTCATAAATATTAGTATAGTATATATATATATATATGTTTATACAGTCTATATTAAGTTGCGTAATTGGTTGTGTCAAAAATTATTTCAAGCACTATTCTTAATTATTTTATGTATGTAATCGTTTGATTAATTGTTCTAATCATTTCCCGCATTGTTGGGCAATTGACTTAATTGCTAATAACGTGTATGGAGTGTTAAGGAAGAAGATAAGTCAAGCAATCATTCAGTCATACAAGAAGAAGAAAGCACTAGTGCACGCACAGCAGAGGCACACATCAAGTCTCTAGAATGAAAAATACATTTCTGGTAGGACAGGTGGCAATTGATCCTACAATTGTGGAAATTGTGAATTTCTCTATATAAGCAATGTAAAGGCACAGAAGAAATAAAGAAATGAAAATAGAGCAAATGAAACTGTCTCTTCCTTTGAGCATTCTGTCGAATACTTGATATGCATTCTAAGCAGCTATCTCATTATGGTATCAAGTGCACCACCAAATGGCGTCTGCAGACTCATCTCCCTTCTCCTCTACACAAAATCCAACACCCATCGTCAACCTACAATTCTCAACTCTGCAAATCATTCCATCACAATCAAACTTTCCATTGATAATTATCTTTTATGGAAAGCCCAAATGGTTCCCTTCCTCAAGGGACACCAATTATTCGGTCATGTGGATGACGCTTCTACAATGCCTCCTCCCATGATCGACGGCAATCCAAACCCTGAGTATACTTAGTGGCTTCTATTAGATCAGCTCATCCTTTCGGCTCTTAACACTTCTCACTCTGACCAAGTACTTGCCCAGGTGCTCGACTGCTCCACTTCATAGGAAGCATGGACTGCTATGCCTTGCAAAGCTTATTTGCTGCGCAATCTTCGACCCATGTGATGCAAACGCAATATCAGTTAGCCACACTAAAAAAAGGTTCTGAGTCAATCGCAGAGTATTTTCAGAAAGCCAAAACCATAGCTGCATCTTTAGGAGCTGCCGGCCAACCTTTGTCTCCCTCTGAGTTTTCCGTGTATCTCCTTGCGAGACTAGGAACAGATTATGATTTCTTAGTTACCTCCCACACTACACGAGCAGACCCTTTTAACTGCTCACGTAACTACCTCCAAATCCTCTTCGTCGTTCCCAACTTCCCATAGAGGCAGAGGTTCTTGGCACTTTCGTGGTCGACGTGGAGGAGGTCGCACCAATTCGACTTTCTTTTCCACTCAACCAGATTCATGTCCATATTGTCAAGTCTGTAATAAAGGGCATACTGCCCTTTCATGTTATCACATATTTAATCACAGCTATCAGGCTTCAGCTCCACCTTCCCCTTAAGCCAATATCACCTCCATACCCTCACCAACTTCTCATATAAACTCCTGGTTCCCAGATACTGCTGCCACTAACCATTTCACTTCTGGTTTCAGTAACCTTAATCTAGATGCTTCATCATACCAAGGCACGGATCCAGTGAGTATTGGAGATGGTTCCACTATGCCAATCAGCACACGGGCTCCATAGCTGCTCATTATGGAGCATTTGCCATCTTGATTCAGATTGACTTGATCTTTTGTCCTAACTAGGTCTGGCAGTCTTTCTTTAATGTTCAGTTGGCATTTAAAATACTGTTTATAAGTAGAGATAGAGATAACGTTGATTTGTAATAAAAGTTGACTTTTATTTGCATGATAGCTTAAGTCATTCTAAATTCTAATTGTTCAAATTGGCATTAAATTAGTCTCTGAAATGAGCTGCATGCTCCGATCTTTAAATTCAAGCATTGATTTGGAATCCCAGATGTATGCCTGCCTGCCTGCCTGCTGCTAGCTTCATACATATCTAGTGTCTTTCTTCAGCGCAGTTCAGTTCTTCTCTGAAGATATACATGCATGTATTCAGCCATGGAGAACAAAATTGGCGATTCTACATCTAACATTACCAGTGAGCTTGGTGTGTTTCTAGTTTTCTATCTTCCCTAGCTACTTCGAAAGTTTTTCCTCTCTTCTCAGCCTGTTCTTTTGATCTTTTCTGTTTTCACTTTCTTGTTCTTTTTTTTTTTTTCAAATTACCCTATATATATGGGCTTCAAGACATGATTTCATTAGAAGATCAATAATTGGCTGAACAAATGAAGGCAGAGTACCAGATCATGTTTGCCAATGTGCATGCACCTCATGTTTAACGGTACAATTTAGTTATCAATAGTACTTAATTTATTACAATTTCAGGGGTTTCAAGGTCTGAGAGAGATCTTCCGCCAGCTAGCTCACTATACGTTGAAGATATTGTCATACAGCTTAGTGTCCAAGGCACATCTAGAGAAGTATGAATCTGGTGTCTTTGAAGCTGGGGGGTACAAATGCATGGTAAGCCCTATCAAATGCTCCAGTGCTTGGCTTTTAATTACTCTATTAATAGCAAGTCATATATTATAATCTCAGTAAGTTTATAAGCCAAGAATGGTTTGATCTTTTTTTCATTAGTTTCTGCAGCTAGCCTAGCTAGGTGTTAAATTAACAAACTTATCCCAATTAAGACTTGAAAGATGACAAATTTATATGGTACTGCGTCTTCAGTTATTTTGAAGTCACGAACCTATATGACAAATTTGATCACATAATTCCTTTATCTTTACACTGTATTTATTGTTTAATTAATGAACTCCTGTTGCTTAGCCTCTTAATTTATGCTCCTTCCTTGAGGTTGAGTTTTGCTCCTCCGATCCACTGATCCCTTGTTTTCTTTTTCATTTGCTATATTAACCATATCATATTATAGAAGATGTTGGTCGACAAAGTTGCATGTTTGGTGCCCTGCAGGAGATTGTCCCTTTACCCAAATGGAAACAAGATCGACCATGGAGATGGTTATATATATTTCCCTCTACTTGGCAATGGACGAGCCTGAAAAGCTTCCTCATGGTTGGGAGGTCAATGTCAACTTCAAACTGTTTGTATTTGATTAGATACACCACAAATACTTAACTATCCAAGGTATCCAATTACTATCGTAATTGAAGAAATGTGACACAAACATGTGCATGCACATATCTTGGGACTAGGAAGTAGGATCACAATATTAATATCATATATTAGTAATATCAATTTTATATATATGAATTTGTATAGATTCTGATGGGGTGAGGCACTTTCAGGCGAAGAAGATGTACAGAATGGGGTTTTGGGCAGTTACTTTCCCTCGAAGCTTTCAAGGATAGTTGCAATATTGGATACCTTGTTGACGATACCTGTGTCTTTGGGGCAGAGGCTTTTGTTATTACCCACAGTGGCAAGTGGGAAATTTACACTTGAAACTTACATTAGCATATAAGAAACCTGCTAATGGCATTTACACTTACAAGATGGAAAATTTCAGTGCTCTAGATAAAAGTTTTTACTATTCTAAAGCTTTCAAGGTCGGGGAGAGGAATTGGTATGCACTTTCTAATATTAATTGGTGCATTCCATATCATAAACTAACTACTAAACTTAGATGGGTTAATATTTTGCTATTAATGCTTCCGTTTATGACTTATCTTAAATTGATTCAGGAGGTTAAAGGTTTTCCCAAAAGGAAATGACGCTCAAAAGGGCAAGAACCTGTCCCTATTTCCGATTTCTTGAGCTAGTAGATGGGGAAAGCCTTCCACTTTAGAAAACAGTTTATGCATACTACAAGCAGCTGCGAGTAGTGGACCAACTGCATGGCAAAGACTGCGAGAAAACAGGTTAATTCCATTGTGTTTAACTGCTCGATTCTAAACACGTACCGTTCAAACATCCCACCACTTCCACTGCACTGCAAATCGTGTAAACATCAGATGTATATTATTAATTTTAATTCTGATCTCTTGCAGCTAACCACAGCTTTTCTGCCGCAAGCAAGGTCTGGGGATACCCGGCCTTCATGTTATTAGGGGATCTAAACGAAGCCTCAAAGGGCTTCATAAAAAAGGATACTTTGATTGTTGAAGCTCAAATCCTTGTCATATTGTCTTGAGAGTAAGGTCATGTACTCGGCCTGAACTCTCCATAAGGGTTTCATAAAAATTATGCTTTAGTCCCTGATCAACAAGGTTTTCTCGTGAACTCAGTTAGCATTTAAGTTTGGAACGGTTATAATTAGAATCCAGGTGGAGATACTATAATATTTCCAAGTTGGGAGAATAAATTGCATTATTGTACCTTATTGGGATGTTTTTTTTTTTTTCTCTTTATAATGTAAGCCAATTGAATAATATTGAATGATGCTGTACTTATGGCATGTTAGCCACGTATCTGAAGTTATGGCTTTATTTTCGAATTTTAAGTTTTTTAAAGCTAATGCATGCCAACCACATCGATGATATTATGTGGGTGTTATGATGTTACGTGTGTCGATGTTTATATCGAAGCCATCTGTCAGCTGCTAGCCAGCTACCTTAATTTCTCGGAAGGTTTAGGCAAAAACCCAGCTGAAAACGTCCTTGTAAGAGTCACATGGAAAACGACCACCAAGGCATAGTAAATTAATATAAGATTTGTAATTCTGTCAAACCTTCTGAATTCAACAATAAAACACGATTAAGTAATATAGAACTGAACTCTTGTGGGAAAAAAGGACCAAAAGTAGAAAGAGCGAGAAATTAACTAAAAGCGTCTGCGCTTGGCTTTCCTCTCAACTAATTAAGTATTAAAGGCCAGTTTTGATGCGAATTCAGAGAGTGCCCTTATGGAAGAACCATCTTCGCTCAATGCTTTCTCAGCTGCAATTTTAAGTTCTTTCATACGGTTGTGAACTCTCTTCCCCTCTTCTCCGACCATTAATCCTTTAATGACTTTCGCAACTTCTTCTCTGTTCACTATGCCTTTCTCGTCAGTTTTTGGTCTCAGGGCCACTTTGAGATCCTCAACAACTAATACTGCATTCATCCTCTGTTCTGAGTAAAGCGGCCATGCAATTAGTGGTACCCCATTGACGATACTCTCCAAAGTCGAGTTCCAGCCGCAGTGAGTTAAGAACCCACCCGTTGAGCTATGGCTAAGGACTTGGACCTGCGGTGCCCAAGATGACACCACTAGACCTTGCACTTTGGTTCTCTCTACGAAGCCTTGTGGTAAGAAAGCAAGAGGGTCCTCATGGCTTTGGTTACTAAGATATGCTGCATTAGCCAAATCATTATTTGGTCTTCTTGCTACCCACAAGAACTTTTGCCCACTCAATTCCAAACCTGAGGCTAGCTCCTCTAGCTGATCGGAAGAGAGAGTCCCACCACTCCCAAAAGAGACGAATAGGACTGAGCCACTTGGCTGATTGTCCAACCACCTTAAACACTCCCACCCTTCAACCTGATCAGCACTTTGGCCTGTTTTAATCATGGGTCCAATAGGGTAAAGAGGGGGGTTTCCAGCTTCTTCATCTGCCAAAGCTTTTATAGCTCTTTCCTGTAAGTCCATAAACGTATTAACCATAATACCTTCAGCTATTCGGAGTTGTTCTGTAAGGCGAAGAAACAATCTGTACCACTCACCTTTTCGATCTTGAATCGGGTCCATTAGATCTCTACCGTGAATAGGTATGCATCCAGAGAGTTTCAAAGGTTCTGGGAGGTCTCTGTACTCGCATGGAACTGTCTTGTCCAGCTCTGGCAAATGCAAGAGCAATGACAACGCCAAAGCATTTGAGGGGAAGAAAATGTATGGAGAGACGTTGAGTTCCTTGGCAATATTTAGTGCATCACTAGCAGAATGATCAAGGATAACTGCAACCAACCGAGTAGTTTCAGCCAAGGACTTCAACACATGGCGAACAGAGGGCAGAGAACGAGTCATGGTGAGGGAGACTTGGATTCCAGGCAGCGCTCCGGAGACGTCTTCCAAGCTCACTGGAGGAAGAAAGACATGGTCTATGCTGGTGGGAAGGCCCTCGAGGACGCCTTTAATGGCATTGGATGGAGTCCCAGTTGTGGGAATGATGCACGTGACACGAAAATTATGGTGAAGAGCAAGTCGCTTGGCAAGCTCAACTATGGGGATAAGGTGACCCATCCCTGGGCTTGGTAGAATAGCTATGTGTGATTCTTGTTCCATGGAGAATAACTCCTTGTTTTGAAGAGACGGTGTTATGAAGAGACTGACTTGTTGCAGGAGAAGAGCTCGAAGTTCTTTCTGTGTTGGGTGTTTTCTATTTTCTTGTGGAATATATTATATATATTTATATTTATATATATATATATGCATGTCTAAATATACTTTTATAGTAATAAGGATGGGAAGACAGACGTGTACTGACAATTGTTTCCAGTTGTTTTCTTGAGGTCCAAGCTTGAAGATGGTCCAGGGGAAAAACATGTTATAAAAAGATCGAGCGAATTGTTTGAAAAAGCTAGCCCGTGAGATGACTTTATGATGATTTTAGTTTATAAAATATGTCTGCATACGTTGATACTAATGAGTAATGGCTTTTTTCCTTTCCTTCTAATTTCCGAGTAAGATGGCAATGATGATTTTAGCTTAGGGATCGATTCCGATCGATTATTGTTCCATCAATTTTGATGCATCCGCGTGCTACTAAATCTTGAACATCACTCTCATAAAAAAAAAAAAAAAAAAATCTTGAACATCACACATAAATATATTTTAAAATGATTTAGTTGAAAGTAGTGATGCCAAGTAACTTACTAATATGACGTTGTGTCTAAATTTGGATATCAAATTTAACAAACTCAAAATTATGATCTTGATGGAATCAAAATTGCAAAAAGGAAGAGAGAACCTTTTTTTCTGAATTTTTCTTAAAAAAGTATGTGTTATTTGAAAATTTTTACACACTGCATATGACATTATTTAATTTGTAAAATTTATTTTTTTGAATGAAATTATATCAGAGTGTATAGTATAAAAGCACTTAAATAAAATTATTGTTGATAGAGAGTAGTATGGTGTGTCATAGCCCTATATCAGCACGCAGCTAGATCTAGACTAAAAATTAGAGTACTCTGGTCAAGGCGTTCAATTTCAATTGTTTATTAAAACATCAACCGACGTATTTTTTGTTTTCCTTCTCTTGAAGCATCCATCGAGGTCTCAGGCAAAATACTCCAGATTTTCTTTATTTACGTTTTGTTTAAGTAGAAATTTAAAAAAATTGTAATAATTAGATGATAAAAAGAAAGACGTCATCATTTTAGTTTTCTTACTCTTCTTCTTTATGGGTTTTTTATTTTTTTAGTAAGTCATTTTGTCATGTACCGTTGCTGAATATGTGAAAACAGAATGATTGGTCGTGCCCTGTTTTACGTCATTGTTTTCATTTTTTTTCTTTTTTAACACTTTAGGCCTTATTGTTTTCACAAAATTTCTAACTTATTCCATCTCATCGTTTAATTATTATAATTTTTTTAAATTTTTATATTAAATAAAATAAATAATTTAATTTTTTAAATTTTAAAATAAAAATAATATTAAAAAAAATATTCTAATATTATTTTATTAAACTTTTAACTTTTATTTCAATTTTCTCATAACAAACGAGTCTAAAATGATCTCGGTTTAAAAGCAAGTTTCGATGCTAATTCGAAGAGTGCCCTTGTGGAAGAACCATTTGCACTTTTTGCTTTCTCTGCAACAATCCTTAGCTCTTTGGTACGCTTGCGAACACTCTTTCCCTTTTCTCCGACCATTAGACTCTGTACAACTTTCGCAATTTCTTCTCTACCCACAAGGCCTTTCTCGTCAGCTTTTGGTCTTAATGCCACTTTTAGAACCTCAGCTAAGAATACTGCATTCATTCTTTGCTCTGCAAAAAGCGGCCAAGCAATCAATGGTGTGCCATTGATCATGATGCTCTCCAGGGTCGAATTCCAGCCGCAGTGGGTCAGGAACCCACCCGTGGAGGCGTGGCTTAGGATCTGGGCCTGCGGCGCCCAAGAGAGCACGACTAGACCTTGACCTTTGGTCCTCACTAGAAACCCTTGTGGTAAGAAAGCAAGAGGATCGTCATGGCTCTGATTTTTAAGGTATGCGGCGTTAGCAGATTCATTGTTTGGGCTTCTTGCCACCCATAAGAATTTTTGCCCACTCAATTCCAATCCTAAGGCTATCTCGTTTGTTTGATCAGACGACAAAGTCCCACCACTCCCAAAAGAGACAAATAGGACAGAGCCACCTGGCTGATTGTCTAACCATCTTAAACACCCTGACCCGTCATCTTCATCATCAGTACCTGAGCCATTTTGAATGATTGGTCCAACCGGATAAATTAGGGGATATCCAGCTTTGTCCTCTTCTAGAGCTTTTATAACTCGTTCTTCCAAGTCGATGAACGTGTTAACCACGATCCCCTCGGCTAATGGGAGACGTTTTGCATGGCGAAGAAACAGTTTGTACCATTCACTTTTCCGGTCTTGAACTGCGCTTATTAGATCTCTACCGTGAATAGGTATGCAACCCGGGAGTTTCAATGGTTCTGGTAGGTCTCTGTACTCGCATGAAATTGTCTCATCCAGTGTCGGAAGATGCAAGAGGAGCGACAAAACCATGGCATTTGTGGCCATGAAAAAGTACGGTGACAGTTGTAATTCCTTGGCAACTTCTAGGACATCGCTTGCGAAAGGGTCAAAGACGAGAGCAGACAACCGAGTCGTCTCAAGTAATGACTTCAACACATCACGAAGGGATGGTAGAGAGAGAGTAATGGTAAGGGAAATCTGGATCCCAGGGTGTCCTTCCTTGAGGTCCTTGGGGCTCACTGGAGGAAGAAAGACATGGTCTATGTTGGTGGGGAGGCCTTCGAGAACGGCTTTCATGGCTTCTGATGGATACCCAATCGTGGGAATGATGCACGTGACATTGAAGCCATGGTGAAGAGCAAGTAGCTCCTTGGCAAACTCGATTAGTGGGATGAGGTGACCCATCCCTGGACTGGGTAGAATAGCTATATGGGGTTTTTCTGCCATGGAAATTAATAATAACTCCTTGTTTTGAGATTTGAGGGGATCTATTAGTAGAGATAAGGTGGTATTTTAGAAATAATCTTCCCAACCTCCTACTATTCATCACACTCCACACTCTATCTTTTTTTTTTAATTTTTTTTTATCAAATTTTTTTATATGAATAGTGAACAAAAAATTTGAAATATTTAAAAAAAAAAATTTTAAAAAAATTTAAAAAAATATTAAAAAATATTAAAAAGTATGGAGTGTGGAGTGTGGGTGAATAGTAGGAGGTTGTGTAGCAAATCCCGGTATTTTATTGGAGGGAGAGAGTGCTGGGTAGGTGTATGCACTGTTTTATGTTTCAAATATTCTGATATTTTTATGTATTTTGAGTGGTCCTAATTAGATCAGTCGTGCAAGCAATCTTTATAGAAATAATCTTCGCGACTTCTTACTATTCATCTACATTCCACACTCCATCTTTTTTTTAATTTTTTTAAAAATTTGTTTTATCAAATTTTTTTATAGAAATGATGAATAAAAAATTTGAAATATTTAAAAAAAATAAAAAAATATTAAAAAGATATTAAAAAATATAAAATGTAGAATATGAATGAATAGTAAAAAATTATATTGCAAAACCATCTTTTTATATAAAGACCACAATCTTTGCAAGTGTAAGCTGGGTCCCATGTCCCCCACTCATTCCGTAAAGTCCTTTTATCGTTTGCAACCTCATAGTGGGATTGAAGGCACCCATGTGCATTCTTCTTTCTTTTCATTTCTTTTTCTTTTGGCTCCCACCAAAACTCTTCGTCTTTATTCAATTCGCATCTTTGCATGTGTAAACGTGCGTCCAAACCGTCAAACTGTTCTATTTTTTTTCTTCGCTTGGCCTGAGCTAAAAAATCTCTAAACAAACAGAAAGCTGCTGGGTCCTTCTTTTCATATCTCAATTCTTCCTTTCGTCCGTGTCTTGCTCCAAAGCACCGAAAGCTTCTTCTGTTTTTTTTTCTTTTGCTTTTAGCCGTGCGGCGTGTGTGCGTGAGTTTCCTTGCATTTTGAAAATGAAACCCAAAACCTGCTGCCTTGTTTCTTCAGTGCCAAAAAGACGGGTCCCGTCTTCCTTCTTTTTCTGTTCCAACGTGTCTTGCATTTTGCCCAGTTCAAAAGAAATCCCACTGTGTTGCTTCCGTTTCTGCTACCGAAAAATCAAAAACAAAAAAAAAACTGAGCATTCAGCGGCGTGTGATTCAGCCCTCAGTCCGTTGCTGAGTCTTCGTGTGCAGCCTTGCTGCGTTGCGTCGTTTTGAGAGGAAACCAAAAGTCTGCTGCCTTCCAGCTTGCGGTTCCGTTGCCAGCCAAAAACAAAACTCTTCGTTTTGATATGAGAGGAGAGCAAAACTGCAGTGTTTCTTCGCACAAATGAAAAAGTAGAAATCAGAAAAAAATTAGAAGGAATAATAATATATCAAAGATGCGTCATGTGATTAAATATTGTCTAATTAAATTGTAAATTATAAAATTAAATATAAATTATACTATCAACCAATTTAAATAACAATTTGAATTTATACCTCTTAATTATTTTTCTATCTAAAATTAATAATAATGTCTAGCTATGATGATTGTAGTTTATAAAATATGTCTACATACGTTGATGGTAATGAGTAATGACTCTTTTCCTTTCCTTTTTAATTTCCGAGGAAGATGACAATGATGATTTTAGCTTAGGGATCGATTCCGATCGATTATTGTCCCATCAATTTTGATGCATCCGCGTGCTACTATCTTGAACATCACACATAAATATATTTTTAAATGATTTAGTTGAAAGTAGTGATGCCAAGTAACTTACTAACAGCATTAATATTGGACTCATCAAATGAGTTTAATCTTCAAAATTTAATGATTTTAAGTTTAAAATCTTGGTATTGGATTCACCATATGCTCAAATATTAAGCTTTTAGCTACAGTACTTTTTCCTTCATCTTTAAATTTGAAGACTCACTATTCACATTCTATAACCATTATTTTATTTACTTAAATTATTGTTTTCTAATTTTGAACCACAATATATTTAAGTTGAAAAATAATAATGTAAGTATCAAATTAAATTATTAATTAACATATAGTTAGTGTAATTGTAAAATATAAAAATAAATAAATTAAAAATATTATTATTTAAAAAATAATATTATATTATTATTTTGATGAATCTAATAGCTAATCCAATGTGGGATTATGGATATGAAGGTTTTGGATTTATGAAAAATGTGTACTTTTCATCAAATTTTAAATATAAAAATAATGAATCCAATACCAATACTCTAATATGACGATGAGTCTAAATTTGGATATCAAATTTAACAAACTCAAAATTATGATCTTGATGGAATCAAAATTGCAAAAAGGAAGAGAGAACCCTTTCTCTGAATTTTTCTTAAAAACATTTGTGTTATTTAAAAAATTTTACATTACACACCATACATATTATATTATTTGATTTATAAAATTTAAAATTTAAAATTTATATTTAAAATTAAATTATTTCACGTTAATGGCGTATAGTATAAAAATTTCAATTATTAGATAGAAAGTAGTCTGGTGTGTCATAGTCCTATATCATCATGCAGCTAGATCTAGACTAAAAATTCTCAAAAATGCTACTTGCACACGGCACGCATACCTCTCGCGTACCCGTGGCCACTGTAGCTTAATGAAACGGTGCGTTTGCACCATCTTATTGAAACTGTGCGTTTAACCATCTTTACTGGAACGGCAGGGAGGGGTCGAACAAAAAGATGAAATCACGAACTGTATGAGCCGATTCCACAGTTTACATCCGAAGGAAATCAAACCCTGAGCTCACCCCACACCCCACAGAGCACCTCAGTCTCACCTCAGCTGGGAGGACAGCTATGGAACCCCACACCGAACACAGCAAGCTTCCGAAGCAAGCTACAGAGACTTTTGCAGGGAGGTACGATGAGTGGTCATCTCCTTCAGCTGAAACAAGCTTCCCCACCAACGTGCAGGAAGACGAAACACGAAAGGAGGTACTTTCAGTTCTCATCTCCCTCTCTTCTTCTTGCCCTAAACCGAATCTCCCATTCTTAGTGTTTCTTAAACAACCGATTTCGATTTCAGTATATACACATGATTTCGAATAAATTGGAAACCTAACCCTAATCCTAACCCTAACCCTAATGTTTGATTTGATATTCTTTTAGATTCAAAATAGCACTTTATTCAGATTCAACTTGCGGTGTAATTGTGTAATGAACTTGCTGTGTAACTTTTATATTTGGTAACTTTTATATTTGGTGCTTTAAATTCCTCAGGTTTCATGTTGAAAAACCATATCTGTTTTGGAGCAGAAGTTGCATGATTTACTGGTTATCTTATTAAACTAATAATTTCTGAAATTATTGCCAGTGAGGTATTTGGATGCTCCCATGGTGGCTGAATGAGTTAAATATTTTTCATGTAAATCCTTTGTAGTTTTGATAGGCTTAAAGTGATTCTACTAGTTTTCTTTGGACCATTTCTTTGTTTTTTTCCCTCCTTAAGTACTTGCTTGTTTATGATTATGACATGCTATTTCTACATGCTATTATGAATTTTAATTAATGTGAGATATAACTCTTATGAATTTACTGTCCATATTTGATTGACATTTTAATGGTTAAATATTTGACATTTTCTCTGTCTTGTACCATTGATTTCCAGTATTGGACTAAACCCAACTCCTCTTGTGGAGCTTTTAGCTGCAATTGGTAGCAAGGATTTCAGTTAGCTTGGGTCAAAGTTGGATTTGATACAGCTTTTAGTTCCTTCCCTCATTAGTTTTAGATGAAATCAATTATTTAGTCTTTCCCATACTCATTATTTTTTTGTATTTAGTCATGTAAATCATCAAGTCAATGGCCTGGAATTTGCAACAATGCATTCTTGATAGGTAAAAGAGTATTTTCCATAGTCATTGTTTTAATTCTTGGTTGGTAATCAAAATATATGGTTAGTGTAAATTAAATTATGCATATGGTTAGTGTAATTGTAAAATATGAAAAATAAAAAAAATTATTATTATTAAAAAAATAAAAATATTATTATTTAAAAAATAATATTATATTACTATTTTGATGAATCTAATGACTAATCTAATGTGAGATTATAGATAGAAAGATTTTAGAGATATGAAAAATATATACTTTTTATCAAATTTCGAAGATGGCTTTGATGAAGCCAATATCAATGCTCTACCAATGCTCTAATTAGTATTAAAGGCCAGTTTTGATGTGAATTCAGAGAGTGCCCTTATGGAAGAACCATCTTCGCTCAATGCTTTCTCAGCTGCAATTTTAAGTTCTTTCATACGGTTGTGAACTCTCTTCCCCTCTTCTCCGACCATTAATCCTTTAATGACTTTCGCAACTTCTTCTCTGTTCACTATGCCTTTCTCGTCAGTTTTTGGTCTCAGGGCCACTTTGAGATCCTCAACAACTAATACTGCATTCATCCTCTGTTCTGAGTAAAGCGGCCATGCAATTAGTGGTACCCCATTGATGATACTCTCCAAAGTCGAGTTCCAGCCGCAGTGAGTTAAGAACCCACCCGTTGAGCTATGGCTAAGGACTTGGACCTGCGGTGCCCAAGATGACACCACTAGACCTTGCACTTTGGTTCTCTCTACGAAGCCTTGTGGTAAGAAAGCAAGAGGGTCCTCATGGCTTTGGTTACTAAGATATGCTGCATTAGCCAAATCATTATTTGGTCTTCTTGCTACCCACAAGAACTTTTGCCCACTCAATTCCAAACCTGAGGCTAGCTCCTCTAGCTGATCGGAAGAGAGAGTCCCACCACTCCCAAAAGAGACGAATAGGACTGAGCCACTTGGCTGATTGTCCAACCACCTTAACACTCCCACCCTTCAACCTGATCAGCACTTTGGCCTGTTTTAATCATGGGTCCAATAGGGTAAAGAGGGGGGTTTCCAGCTTCTTCATCTGCCAAAGCTTTTATAGCTCTTTCCTGTAAGTCCATAAACGTATTAACCATAATACCTTCAGCTATTCGGAGTTGTTCTGTAAGGCGAAGAAACAATCTGTACCACTCACCTTTTCGATCTTGAATCGGGTCCATTAGATCTCTACCGTGAATAGGTATGCATCCAGAGAGTTTCAAAGGTTCTGGGAGGTCTCTGTACTCGCATGGAACTGTTTTGTCCAGCTCTGGCAAATGCAAGAGCAATGACAACGCCAAAGCATTTGAGGGTACGAAAATGTATGGAGAGACGTTGAGTTCCTTGGCAATATTTAGTGCATCACTAGCGGAATGATCAAGGATAACTGCAACCAACCGAGTAGTTTCAGCTAAGGACTTCAACACATGGCGAACAGAGGGCAGAGAACGAGTCATGGTGAGGGAGACTTGGATTCCAGGCAGAGCTCCGGAGACGTCTTCCAAGCTCACTGGAGGAAGAAAGACATGGTCTATGCTGGTGGGAAGGCCCTCGAGGACGCCTTTAATGGCATTGGATGGAGTCCCAGTTGTGGGAATGATGCACGTGACACGAAAATTATGGTGAAGAGCAAGTCCCTTGGCAAGCTCAACTATGGGGATAAGGTGACCCATCCCAGGGCTTGGTAGAATAGCTATGTGTGATTCTTGTTCCATGGAGAATAACTCCTCGTTTTGAAGAGACGGTGTAATGAAGAGACTGACTTGTTGCAGGAGAAGAGCTCGAAGTTCTTTCTGTGTGGGTGTTTTCTATTTTCTTGTAGAATATATTTTTTATATATATTTATATATGCATGTCTAGATATACTTTTATAGTACCAAGGATGGGAAGACAGACGTGTACTGACAATTGTTTCCAGTTGTTTTCTTGAGGTCCAAGCTTGAAGAAGGTCCAGGGGAAAAACATGTTAGAAAAAGATCGAGCGAATTGTTTGAAAAAGCTAGCACGTGAGATGACAACATGATGAGTTTAGTTTATAAAATATGTCTACATACGTTGATACTAATTAATGAGTAATGACTTTTTTCCTTTCCTTTTTAATTTCCGAGTAAGATGGCAGTGATGGTTTTAGCTTATGGATCGATTCCGATCGATTATTGTTCCATCAATTTTGATGCATCCGCGTGCTACTAAATCTTGAACATCACTCTCATCTAAAAAAAAAAAAAAAGAAAGAAAGAAAAAATCTTGAACATCACACATAAATATTTTTTTAAATGATTTAGTTGAAAGTAGTGATTCCAAATAACTTACTAATATGACGTTGTGTCTAAATTTGGATATCAAATTTAAAAAACTCAAAATTATGATCTTG
>QEOT01123889.1:69470-99572 GCA_003123785.1 Pterocarya stenoptera | reverse complement strand
AACCGAAGTTTGAGGAGTTGCCTGAGAGAAGTGCAAAACAAATTCCTTCAAGTGTGGAAGCACCCAAAGTTGATTTGAAGCCTCTACCTAAGGGTTTAAAGCATGGTTTCCTTGGTCCAGGTGATACTTTTCCTGTTATTATCTTATCTGAATTGTCTGAGTCTCAAGGTGAAAAATTAATTCAGACCCTAAGTAAGCATAAGTCAGCCTTAGGTTGGAGCATTGCCGATATAAAGGGTGTTAGTCCCCTGGTCTGTTCTCATAAAATTAATTTGGAGGAGGGAACTAGCCCTCGTAGAAACCCCCAGCGTAGGCTTAATCCCATTATAAAAGAAGTGGTGAAGAATGAAGTGTTGAAATTTTTAGATGCGGGAATCATATATCCTATTGCCGATAGTAAATGGGTAAGTCCTACACAGGTTGTTCCTAAAAAGTCAGGTGTTACTGTGGTGAAAAATGACCTAGGAGAGTTAGTCCCTACAAAACTTGTGACTGGGTGGCGGATGTGCATTGATTACAGAAAATTGAATTCTGCCACTCGAAAAGACCATTTTCCTCTTCCTTTTATTGATCAAATTCTTGAGCATGTTGCTGGTCATCCTTTCTATTGTTTCTTGGATGGTTATTCTGGTTATTATCAAATTGAAATTGCATTAGAAGACCAGGAAAAAACCACTTTCACTTGTCCTTTTGGTACTTATGCTTTTCGTAGAATGCCATTTTGATTGTATAATGCACCTGCTACTTTTCAACGTTGCATGATAAGTATTTTTAGTGACATGGTTGAAAATTGCATGGAAGTTTTTATGGATTACTTGACTGTTTTTGGATCTTCCTTTGAAGCATGCTTATTGAATTTAGAGAGAGTATTGACTCGTTGTGAGGAGAAGGATTTGGTTTTGAATTGGGAAAAATGCCACTTTATGGTACCTTCAGGTATTGTCTTAGGGCATATTATTTCTTCTAGGGGGATAGAGGTTGATCAATCTAAGATTGAATTAATTTCAAAGTTGCCTACGCCTAGGACAGTAAAGGATGTGAGATCCTTTCTTGGTCATGCGGGCTTTTACAGGAGGTTTATACAGAATTTTTCCACCATATCTAGGCCATTATGTGACCTCTTAGCTAAAGATGCCCCATTTGAGTGGACACAAGCTTGTCAAGAGGCCTTTAAAACGCTAATTGGCAAGCTTACCTCAGCACCTATAATGCAGTCACCTGATTGGACTTTACCTTTTGAGATCATGTGTGATGCTAGTGACTTTGCTGTAGGTGCTGTTCTTGGACAACGAAGGGAGGGGAAGCCTTTTGTCATTTACTATGCTAGTAGAACTCTAAATAGTGCTCAAATGAATTACTCCACCACTGAAAAAGAGTTGCTAGCTGTAGTGTTTGCTTTGGATAAGTTTCGTGCTTATTTGATTGGTTCTCCTATTATTATTTTCACAGATCATGCAGCCCTTAAGTACCTTCTTACAAAGAAGGATGCTAAGGCGCGACTAATACGGTGGATTTTACTTTTGCAGGAATTTGACATCACCATCAAAGACAAGAAAGGAGTGGAGAACGTAGTGGCTGACCATCTCTCGAGGCTCACATTTGAGGACACCTCTGACCACCTACCAATCAGGGATGATTTTCCTGATGAGCATTTGCTTTCTATTACTTCTCTACCATGGTTTGCTCATATTGTGAATTATTTGGTTGCAGGTGAGATACCAGTGGATTGGAGCGCTCAAGACAAAAGGAAGTTCATGACTGAGGTACGTAATTTCTATTGGGATGACCCTTTTCTTTTCAAATACTGCCCTGACCAAATTTTAAGGCGTTGCATCCCTGATGAAGAGATTGCTAGCGTCTTGGAATTTTGTCACTCCCAAGCTTGTGGGGGCCACTTTTCAATGAAGAAAACCGCTGCAAAAATTCTGCAGTGTGGATTTTATTGGCCCACCTTGTTTAAGGATGCAAACATCTATTGTCGCTCATGTGAAAAGTGTCAAAAATTAGGAGTTATGTCTCGTCGTAATATGATGCCCTTAAACCCAATTTTAGTGATTGAAATTTTTGATTGTTGGGGCATCGATTTCATGGGACCATTTCCTCCTTCTTTTGGATATCAATATATTATTGTGGCAGTAGATTATGTGTCAAAATGGGTAGAGGCAGCAGCGTGCAGGAGTAATGATAATAAGACGGTAATTAAATTTCTCAAAGAAAATGTGTTATCTCGATTTGGTACACCACGTGCTATCATTAGTGATCGGGGTACACATTTTTGCAACCGTTCTTTTGAGGCTTTGATGAAAAAATATGGAGTGGTACATAAGATCTCTACTGCCTACCACCCTCAGACAAGCGGACAGGTAGAACTTGCAAACAGGGAAATTAAACAAATTTTAGAAAAAACGGTCAACCCGGATCGCAAAGATTGGTCTTTGAGACTAGTTGATGCGCTTTGGGCCTACCGTACAGCTTTCAAAACTCCCTTAGGCATGTCACCTTATAGGCTTGTTTTTGGAAAGCCTTGCCACTTACCTGTGGAGCTCGAGCATCGAGCTTATTGGGCAATCAAGCAATTCAATTTTGACATGGGAGAAGCAGGTAAGTTTAGAAAATTTCAGTTGACCGAGTTAGAGGAATTGAGAAATGATGCTTATGAGAACTCTAGAATCTATAAGGCTAAAATGAAAGCGTTTCATGATAAAAATATTTTGAGAAAAACGTTTAAACCTAATGATAGAGTGTTCTTATATGATTCTAGACTCCATAAGCATCCAGGAAAACTTCGGTCTAGGTGGACCGGCCCTTTTATAGTCAAGAATGTTTTTACAAATGGGGCGGTAGAAATAGAGGATCCTAAAGATGGTCGGATCTTTAAAGTAAATGGTCAACGCCTTAAAGTATTAATTGATAGGCAAGTTCCGGAAGTGGAAGACATTCCACTTGTGGATCCGGTCTATCAACCTTGACCACACGACGCAGGTATGTTTTCTTTTTCTCTTTATTTGTTTTGTTTGTTTTGTTTTCTCTTATTTTCTCTCTTTTCCTTTTTGTTTGCTGTTGTTTTCTTTGTTTTTGTTTGCAGGTTAGTTTTATTTTGTCATTTCAGTTTACCATCCTTGGTGCTTAGCAAGCTACTCACATCACTCATCAGGTGTATTCTACCCTTTTTAGTTACTCCCCATTCAAATTTGATTCTTAAACATTGAGGACAATGTTTCATTTAAGTTGGGGGGTGGTGGTGCAAAGTCAATATTTAAAATGCTTGTTGAAACTCTGTGGCATATTTTCATGTGTCAAAATTTTTTAATTTGCATCACACGTGCATCATTTTCACATGTGTACTCATTCTCATTCATAGTCATCTTCGTGAATTCACCAAACCCACTATAATCATTTTTGCTGAAGCATTCACAGAACCCCTAATGCACTCATCCAAACTTTGTGGTAAGATAGTGGTTTGACACATGTAACTAGAGAACTCTTTTGCTTAAGCATTCATGTGAGTTTTGGAGAGGATTGAGAGCCTACAAATGCAGTAAATTGTGATAAGCATTCATTGATCTATTGAATTGGAAACTTCTTTTGAGAATATCATTACATGGTTTGTGGTAAGATGGTGGATATACTTGGGATATGACGAAGGTCAACTTAGGATCAACGTTTGAGCCTTTCAAGCTAACCCTTTCCATCTTAAACCCTTAGTAGCCAACTTTGAGCCAATAAACACATGTAGCTTTTTGTTTTCATATGCCCACATCATCCATACCTCTCCACATTGGAGTATAACCTATACACTGATTTTTCCTACCCTTGTTACTTCCAAGTGTGTACTAGATGTGGAATTTTTATCTTTTCTACAGAAAAATAAAAGGAGAGAGAGAAAGGGGAAGAACATGAGTTACAAGATGTTCAAGTGAGTGAGTTTCAAAGGTAAAAATACCAAGGTTGGGTACAAATAGCAAAATACCAGGGTGACATACATAATTGTTCACCAAGTAAAAAAAAAAAAAAAAAAAAAAAAGAAAAGAAAAGGAAAAGAAAAAGAAAAAGAGGCAATAGTCAATGATTTGAAAAGTTGGAGAGTACATCAAGTGAGAAATGTGGTTTATTGAGAGGTTTAATAAGATTCCCTTTGTATGTACTTGGAAGTTTTTGAATCCTTTTCATCCTTTTCTTTCATATAGCCCCGAACCCAAGCCACATTACAACCTTTTGTGTTGACCGTTCTGATCCTAAGTAAGGTTTTGGAAAGAGTGGTGGAAGTCTCATTTATTAGTGTTCCTATCATAAGATCAATGTTTGCTTGTTGCTTGTACATAATTGCCTAATTGCCCATGAGAGTGTGTGTACACCCATTGTCAACTCCATAGAGAGAATCCTCACACGAAACACTTTTATACCCGTGAGTTATGGAGTTGAACCTTTCGCTTGAGATGTTCTTAATGTTGCATGTGTCAAGACTTCTGGTTAGATGGATATAGTTTGGAACACATACACACTCTGTGGATTGCTATAGGTGGATTGCTTGTGATAGGGTTATTGAATTCCTAAGATTGCTTTGATATGTGAATCTGGAAAGTGTGATTTGGTGGCCTTTGTGTATAATTTTATTTGGTCTATCTCGACGTCTTGGCATGAAAATTGCTAGGGACTAGCAACGAGTAAGTTGGGGGGTGTGATGAGTGTACGAAAGTACACTCTAAATATCCTATTATTGGACTATAATGCTAAAATGTGAATAGAAATTATAGGAATTAATGTGTATTATTGAATTGAGTTTCTATTTATTTTGAGATACTCCTAAGCATATTTTTATGTTTAATTTCAGGGACTATAAAAGAGTAAGTCAAAAAGACACAGTCAAATCCAAAGGACTTTCAAATGGACAAGAGTTGGAACAACCTAAGAACTTTCAATGAGTGTAGGACTCTTCAAATAAGGATAATGATGGGATTTAAGAGTAATTCGGATCAAGAGAAATAGTCAGAGTCCAACATGCTTTAGGAGACTGTCTGGATATACTTTAGTATTTTGACCATAACTTTCTACTAACATGTCGGATTGATTCAATTCTAGATGCATTGGAAAGCTAACTTAAAGGGCTACGACTTTGTCTGTAATAAAAATTTCCAAATTCGAATTCCTGAAGTGCGTATGTGGCTGCCAAGATAAGTCTCAAGATTTAGGCGATTTTTCTATGCAAGAATCATGAAAATATTAGGGTTTCTTTTCTACCCTATATAAGGATATCATTAGGAGGCTGAAAAAAGAAGAAGGAAGAAGAAAGGAATTTAATTGTCATGGCTGCCGTTTGCTTTACCTTTCTCTTGAGATTTTTGTTGTCCATTATATTTATGGGTAACTAAATTCTCAAGTAGGGCTAGGGATGAACTTGCACATTTGATGGTATTTGTAATTTATTTTTTTATTTATGTATTTGATTTTCAATTACTAAAACTCTTTTGTTTTATCATTCTCAATTAATCGTTGATGTTCTCTTCTTCGAATAATCATAGAATTTATTCTGTTTATGGATTCAGTCATGCTTTTTCTATTGAATGGATTAGTTCTTTGATTATGTTTGGATCAATTATTTATCTATATTGATTTAATTCTTAGCTGCAATATCGCTTCTTGAGTATATTGTCGTCGTTGGATTTTCTCAATAGTGATAATAATTTACGTTTTTAAAAGTGGTGAATGATTCTTCATGGGGTTACAATTGGTTTAATCTTGGTTTATAAATCTATATCTTCCAATTGAAAATTTTGGGAATTGAGTTTCCAATTGAGTTATCCAATTAATAAAGAATAATTAAAATACCGGATTTGTGCAAGAAATTCCTAACGCTCTACTGTTTGTCAAATTTAAGTATTTTTTTCGTTAATCACTTTGCTTCACTTTAATTTACATTTAAAATTAATCTTTGTTCTCTATTAATCATTTAATATTTTTCCTTAGTTTTTTTGTTCCTTCTACTATTCTTTTAATTTGTCTCTCTGTGGAATCGACACCCCAAAGCTTTGCTACAACTACCGCGTTATTCTTTGGGCGTAATCAGATGCCAACAAAATCGAAGAGTGTGTCCACTGAAAATGCAACTGAGGCTCTTCGGACTGAGATCGTGTATGCCTTTTCATCTAGGTTGGCACCACCGAACTCTCCAAAAAACTCAGATACGATGTTGGTATATGAAATAATATCCCTTCCTTCGTCCTTATGGTCTATGATTGGTGTCCAACCATGCTCGACGAAGACAACTAGAAGGGAACGACCCTCCCAGAGAAGATCCTGAAAGTTGGAGCTCTTCACCTGACACTCCAATAAAACAGTCCTCTCTCAAACTGCTTTGCTGGAGGGTTGCCCATCCAGTAATGAGGATTAAATTACTGAACAGGTATGCCTCAAATCTAATAAAGTGTGTGCGAACAAATTACTAAAAAATTACTAGATTATAAAGTCATGATTGTTGTGTATTTTTATAACATATATTGCCTGTTGTTATCGTGGGTACTTGACAACATGGGTACTTGATGAGAGATGTGTGTATGGCTTTAACTAAGTTGGGTCAATTTTTAAAAACTTATGTGCTAGAATGCTGAACGTAAAGGTTTTTGATGATATGGAACAAGAAATTGCTATAATATTGTGTGAGTTGAAAAGTATTTATGCACCGTCATTCTTTGACATCGTGGTTCACTTAGCTATGGATTTCCCACGTGAGGATCGACTTGAAGGACTAGTTTAGTATAGATAGATGTATTCCATTGAACGGTTCTTTGGAAAGTTGAAACGCACAGCCGACACCAAGGCCCGCCCGGAAGGGTCAATTGAAGAAGCATATATTGACAATAAGTGGCATACATTTGTTTCAAATACTTCCATAGAGTTGATATGAGGTTTGATTGTCCGGAAAGAAAATTTGATGTTGACTAAGCAAGACAACAAAATGGGTTTTCTTTGTTTTCCCAACAAATACATCCACTTGGTGCAACACATCATTATAATTCATATTAAAGAGAGTTCAAGAAAGCTCAGCTAAAAACTTACCCTGAGATAGAGAGCTACTTGAAGTAAGTTGTCATTATTTGTTAATAAATATTGCAATCTCCTTAAAAGAAATATAGTATTATAAATTATTTGGTAATCTTCAATTTCAATAATTATACTAGCCTCTCAAAGAACTGTGAGTAAATGATATAAACTAGAAACATGAAGAGGAGTTCCTAAAATGTTTTGAACAATGAGTAATGACATTACAAATGAGAGTTTGAATTACCACATATAAATTATGATTGTTTATTTTTGTATGTTTATGGTTTATTCAATATGTAGGTTGTATAAATTCACGTGAGTAATTCAAACAATATCTCAAATGAACTATATGCATTGGCGCATGGCCCCTCGAGACGTGTCGCTCGATATTCTACATGTATTTTTCGAGAAAATAGATTTCACACAATGGATTGAGAATGTTATAGGAAAACACAAAATAGTAAAATCCTAGTTGAAAGAAGTCATGACCGAGAAAACATCGATTTCTATGGGATTATTGTCGATATAATTGTAATGAGATATTTGGGGGAGCTTGTGATATATCTGTTTAAGTGTGATTGGTGGAATTTAGGTAAGTCTCAAAGGGGAGTGCGTGATGATGAATGTATCTTGAGTATTAATACATTGCAAAAATAGTATTAAGATGATCCTTTTGTTTTAACTTCCCAAGCATCTCAAGTATTCTACTTAGATGATCCTGAGTTAGGAAATCAATGGCGAGTGGTACAATAGTTTTCTTCAAGAAATATATATGATGCTATCTCCGAGGCAGAGGGACAAAACAAAAAAGAAGATGAGCCTTCTACTCAAGAAGCATACCAAGAGAGTCAACCCGTCTTTAATTTGTTTGTGAATTTGAGCAAGTATGAGATGATTCCATTACATAGAAAAGATATTGAGGCTGAAATTGTTGATGCGAAAGTTGAGAAAATGTTGACTCATTTGAAGTATCTACAGATGATGAGGGCAAATGGTCAACTGAAACTGATACAGATGATTTATATGTTTTGTGGTCACATGACACTTTATAACAAATCTTTTATGTAATGAATGTATCAATGCTTTGAAATTATGTCACCGAAGAGGAAAGAAGTTTGCATCCCATCTCTACTTGTTCCTACCTCACCATTTGACTCACCACTAGAGGTTCACTCACCAAAACAAGGTAAAAATGTTATAATAATTTTGTTTCAATTAAGGTAATTCATATATATTAAATAATTTCTAATCATCATTTACTTCTTTTTTACAATGAATATTATATTCTTTTGAGTTAACCGTACAATCTCGTCAAGGTTGAGGTACTATTAGAGGCATGACATTAGAAAAATATCGTAAAGTAAGTAAGATTAAGGTAACATTTGTGACAAACATACCGAAGGTGAAGGACAATCAATAGCTTGGATTGCATGGCATGTGGCTGCTCTTACACAAAGTTATGCACTTTTGGCTACGAGTTCATGGCATAAAGTGCCTCAAGATGTGAAAGAGTTTATTAAGAAGCGTTGTTTGGTAATATTTAATTGACTTCTTTTTTTTTATAGAAAATAAACTTCATTCATAAATAGAAACAAATAGCTACAGACAGTTATCAAGCCATAAGGCTTGAGAAATACAATCTGGAACATAATCCTACCATAACACAATATTATCAACCTGACAAACATTCCTAGCCAAAATATGAGCTACCATATTTCCTTCCCAATACACATGTGAAAAAATATAACTTTCAAAGTGTAAAGGAATTTGTTTAACTTCATAAATATAACCCCCAAGCAAAGAGTCACACATGCTATCTTCCTGTAAAGCTGCAACACAAAGCAAACTATCACTTTCTACAACAAGTTTGAAATTTCCATGATAGCACACAATTGCAATCTTCTGAAAATTGCCATTAATTCTAAAGCTTCAATCCCATCCATGTCTAATTCAGCTTTACTTGCAACTATTACAACCCTCCTAGAAGCATCCCTCAAAACAGCCCTAATACCCCATCTTTCCCAACTCTGAAAAAACTGCACCATCAACATTTAATTTCAACCAATCAGGTTGTGGAGGCTGCCACTTATAGTGCTTCATTAACTGAATCATTGTCTTCTTTTTTACATGATCATAGCTTCTTGACATAGATAATGCATTATCTGCTACCTATTTTGGTTGTAACAGCAAATTTTCATGCACATGTTTATTGTTGCGAAACTAGAAACTCCCAGCCAAAGCAAAAAAGATCGGTAGCATATCATTCATTTTGCTTTCACATAGCTCCAATGCAAGCTCAAAAATTGTTTTACTGCTATCAAACACCAAACAAGGAAAATACACTTGCATCAATCCCTACAAAGAGTTACAGGTCGCAACTTCTTGAGTAACATCTTCTCTATCAGATAAACAAAATCTGCATTTAGCATCTGTCAAAACCTGTTTCTGCACTAAATTTTCCCCAGTAGGTAGACCATTTTTACATGCACGCCATGCAAAATTTTTTATCTTACTTGGTGCCTTCATTTTCCACAAATGCTTCCATAATACATTTTGAACTTGTACATTCGAGGACTTTGCTGCTTGAAAACCAATTTGATCTAAGTTGAACTGATAGCAACTTCTTACACTGAAATTACCATTTCTTTCATAAGACCATACCCTCTTATCCCCACCAATAGCAGAACATAATTGCACTTTAAGAATATCTACCACTACATTTGGATTGAAGAGAGCCCTGAGTTTAGGAATATCCCATTGTTTGACAGTATCCAGAAACAAAGAATCCACAGAAAGTAACCTAGTATCATCCCTCACCACAACCCCTTCATTCACTAGATAATTATGCCTTGTTATCCACCTATCCTACCATATATTCACACTTCTTCCAACCCCAATTCCCCACCTACAACCTACCATTAGCCACTTCCTTGCCTCCCAAATACCCCTCTATGTATAGGACGGACACCTACCTAATCTAGCATTCAGAAAACTGGTTTGAGGGAAATGTTTTGCCTTCAATAATCTATGCATTAAAGAGTGCTCATCCTGAAATAAATGCCATAACTGCTTAGCCAATAAGGCTAAATTAAAACTTTTTAAGTCTTTAAACCCCATCCCTCCTTTAGTTTTTCTTTGACACATTTTATTCCAACTCAACCAGTGAATCTTCCTTTCATTCCCCTTCTGACCCCACCAAAACTGAGACATCATTCCCTCCAAATCATTACATAAACCAGAGGGAAGAAGAAAACAGCTCATAATGTATGTTGGAATAGAGAGTGCTACTACCTTTAATAGAATTTCCTTCCCACCTTGTGACAACAATTTTTCTTTCCAAGATTATAATTTTTGCCACACTCTCTGTTTGATTGACTCAAAAGCACGTTTTTTATTCCTCCCAATGATAGGTGGAAGGCCAAGATACTTCTCATACTACCGTATTTCACAATTGGCCCATAAATTCTTAATCTCAATTCTAGTAGATACCTTCACAATA
Source organism: Pterocarya stenoptera (assembly GCA_003123785.1). Classification (NCBI taxonomy): domain Eukaryota; kingdom Viridiplantae; phylum Streptophyta; class Magnoliopsida; order Fagales; family Juglandaceae; genus Pterocarya; species Pterocarya stenoptera. The sequence continues at coordinate 89,035 of QEOT01123889.1, read as the reverse complement.
CCCGTAAAAATAATAGCAGTTTTCTCCTTATTTATTTTATGTCGAGAGACATTTTCATACCTCTCCAATAGATTTTGCACTCTTCTATTTTCATCAACCTCAACTCTACAAAAAATAATATTATCATCTGCAAACAACAAATGATTTATATTTGGTGCCCCCTACAGATTCTCAACCCAGAAATTTCCTTCCTCATCCTTGCAATATTCAAAAGAGAGATCAAGCCCTCAGTGCAAAGCAGAAAAAGATAAAGAGACAATGAGTCGCCTTGTCTCAAACCTCTAGTTGGTGTTAACGGACCCTTAGGTTCCCCATTAATTAGAACTGAAATAGAGACAAAACTTACATAGCACATGATCAAGTCAACACATTTCTAATGAAATCCCAACACCTCCATAACAAATTTTATAAAACTCCATTCAACACAGTCATAGGCCTTATTCATATCTAATTTTAAAGACATGAAACTTTTTTCCCATTCCTTTTGTGTTTGAGATAGTGAACCAACTCATATGCTATTAGAACATTATCATAAATAAGACGTCTCGAAACAAAAGCACTTTGGCTCTCATGAATAACACTTGGTAAAATAGTTTTTAGCCTATTAGAGAGGACCTTTGCAATGATTTTGTAAGCTGCACTACATAAACTTATAGGTCTATAATCACCCATCTTAGAGGGACACTTCTTCTTTGGAATAAGGGAAATATGAGTAAGGTTCAAAGCAGATGGAAAGAAACCTGAATTTAGAGCTTGAACCCCCACTACATGCCAATAGTTTGGGAAAAATATTCGAGACATACCATCAAGACCAGGTCTCTTCATGGGATCCATTTGAAACAAAGTTATCTTCACTTCATCTGCAGTAAACTCCTTGATCAACTCCTGATTCATCATAGCTGTAATTTTTCAAGTTAAAGGTTCTAAAAAATCCAATTTAGCACTGGTAAGAGATGGATTAGAACTAGTAAACAGTTGCTGAAAATAAAATAAAATAACTCTATCCCTCTGATCTCCTCCTTGCCACTATCCATGGTCATCTTGAATTTTAAAAATCTTGTTCTTCCTTTTCCTTTGTGAAGCTTTCATGTGAAAATAGTTTGTGTTATTGTCACCCTCTTTAAGCCATAAAGCCTTAGAGTGCTGTCTCCACATAACCTCATTCATTTCCAACCAAACTTGAACTCATCCCTTGCCAAATTTAGTGCCTTAACTTCATTACCAGATGGATCCTTTTAACCAATCTCTACAAGTTCCTCTAAGCTTTTACAAGCTGTTGTTGAACATTTCCAAAAGAATGTTTATTCCATACAGTGTCCCACTTTCTTTTATCAAGTTACCTCTCCCATACATGTCTAGTAAGAAACCCTATCCCATACACCTTTCACAATGTCCTTACAAACTGACTCTCCCACCCACATGGCCTCAAATTTAAATGGCTTTGGAGACCTATAATGCTCCCCTTCACCCTCCAGAATGACACTAATTGGTGAATGATCTGAATAGGACACCACTCCATGATAAACTCTAGCATTAGGAAAGCAATTCCATTAGGAAAAATTAACAAGAAATCTATCAAGTCTCTCACTAGCACGATGTTCCCCTGCTCTCCTATTGCACCATGTGAATTTATGCCCAGAATATCCAAAATCCCTCAAACTTCAATCTTCAACAACTGTTCTAAAATCAAATAATTGTCTCTCAAACCTCGGTTTCCCACCTCTTTTCTCATGTTGATGCAATAACTCATTAAAATCACCCACAAACCAACCAAGCATCCCCATTGAATCTACATAAAGATCTGAGCAAATTCAAGTTTTAAAGTGTAGATTTGTCTCAAGAAAACCATATCAGCAGTTAGAAACCACTGCCCCATATCCAAATTTTCATCTTTAACAACAACATCAAAATGATTAGATGAATATGAAATAATAGACAAATCTACTTCTCGACCCCATAATAGTGCAATCCCCCCTTTCTACCACAAGAACTAACTGCCAAACAATTAATAAAACGTAGTTTGTACTTACAGAATCCAACTCTTGAGAAGAAAGCCTGGTCTACAAGAACACCACATCGAGACCGAGACCTTCCCTTTGAACTAGATCACAAAGAGTTCGAATGCCCCGTGAGTTCCCAAGCCCATGGGCATTCCAGCTGAGCATTTTCAAGGCGTCTGGTAGTGCTGTACAATAGCCACCGCTGATATCTCCGAATCCTCAAACTCAACCCCATCCTGTGGATAGCCCAAGATAAGAACAAGCTTTGCTGGCCTACCTCACAAAGATCCATCCTTGTTGCACCCCTTTCATTTCTTGCCAATCCCTTTAAGCAGACCACTCTGTATTTTGGAATTTGAGGAAATGGTTGAAGTCGTTTCATGGAGAAACGACACTCATTTCCATTTTTGGCTTGATTGTTCGTTAGGCTTCTTAATAGCAGACTCATCATCTCTTCGGCCGTTGGACACTGGCATCGTTAAAAGCAGCCCATTAAGCCCATTACTAAATTTATCAGTCTTCCCTTCCCCTTCAACCTTCCGAGCGGTTACTTCAATTTAAGTACTAGTCATTTGCATAATTGTTTCGATAGTTTCATCCTGAGCAGTTGAAGCAATTACATAAAAGCAGTTGCAAGTGAAGCAGTTGTCTGATAAGCAACGCCGTCCTTCGCCATCATCGCCTCCATATCGCCCCCCTCATTCTCAACCCTCTACTTCTGAAACTCCCGCATTTGCCTTTCCCCAAAAGAAGATGCAGGAACTGAATTAAGATTAGCATGAGTTTTGTTCTTACCCACTGAGAAAGGATCATCATACCCCATGCACGAAGCCACAATCCATACGACAAAGTATCCTTAACAGATAATTTTGATGAATGTGACATTGCAGTGCACTCATTTTCCCTATATCCCAAACAACCACAAAGATAATAGAAGTTCGGTAAACATTCATAGAAAAAACGAACCCAGACAAATTCTCCACCCCCAATTGAGAACATGGAGCCCCTCAGTAGTCGCTTAGAAATATGCAGATTAACACCAACTCGTAAAAAATCTCCCATGCGATTTCACCCTCATCTACATCCACTTCCTCAACAACTCCAATCTTTTCCCCCAGTAAACGACCCACAAAAGCAGTTCGTGCCATCAAAGGTAAATCATGGAGCCGCACCTAAAAAGATGTCGACGTGAATTGAATTTGCTTTACTTGTTCCCTGCCATCAACCTCCTCCATCAAAACCAAATTTATCAAATGACTAGGAACCCTCTCGGAGAACCTTCTCCTTATCCCTCCTATCTTCAAAATCAACAAGTACAAGATGAGAACTTAAACCACGAAATTTAACCCCCAGCATTAAGCACCACGCTTTCCTCATAGTACCCTTGAAGACATCCTTATTATAAGTTTTCTCAGTAAATAATTTTATAATCAAACACTTATCACCACCAAGAATAGAATCTCGTAACTGTTCAGGCGCCACCACAATCTTCTTTCTTTCCTGTTCAGTCAGTGAAAGAAGTTGGTATAAATCCTTGAGAGAATTCTCCGTTCTCTCAACCAAAATAAATAGAGATAAAGAAAACCAGAAAAAACTAGCAGCAGTGAAAATCGCCTCTACGTAGGGGAGCCTAGAGAGGAAAAGCTACTGTCATTATGGCGCAAATAACTCTAAAAGAATGTTTAATTGATTTCTAAAATTATTTAATATATAGGAAAAATATAGAATATGCAAATGATAATGTTTTGTGTATATATTTTATAAATGATGATTTCGAACTAAATTTTTGTTGGAGAGAGGAGTGTAAGATTGTTAATGAGCTTATGTGTAATACATTCTACAAATATAAGGTGGGGTTTCATGAGCATTATAATAAGTTCAAGACCAAGGACAAGGCACACCAACATCATTTTCAGGATATCCGACCTTCCAATTAGAAAAAATTTTGTGACTTTTTTGAGGATCCATTATGCAAGATAAATGAATTGTTTTACATGTCATATTTTTAATTTTCTCTTGCTAATATTTAGGTTAGGTTTGGATTTTGAGATAAGATGAGAATTTTTAAAAATTTTGTGAATAGTATTAAGATGAAAGTTTAAAATATTATTTTTTAATATTATTATTGTTTTGAGATTTAAAAAAATTGAATTAGAATTTAAAAAAGTTGAATTGTTTATTATATTTTATATGAGGATTTGAAATAGATGTAATGATGAGATGAGATGAGATAGAGATAAGATTTCTCATCTTTGCCCCCAAACATAACTACAAATTCTATGAAGGAGCGAGGTTATAGAAACAAAGAAAATAGATCGAAACTGAAGATTACTCATCATGCAGATTCAAGATCTTTCCATTGTTTTTCTAAGAAATTGGTAATAATATTTTATATATTTGATTGTATATAATTTGTTATTTGGATGTAGTGTAATTAATTTATTTCTATAAAATATGTATCTTGTAGCAAGAGTCAGATACCAACTGCGATTTGACAAAATTATATGCTGCATCACATACTGATCATGATGGAGAGTGGACTCATCCCGACGTCTAAAAAATTATGTAAGTATTATTATCTGTTTTCATTAAACATATTTGAATATTTGTGGAAATATTAATTCTTTGTCTTATGTATAAAAAAAAATGGTTGGCCTATGTGCTGAATCTTTGTCAGATCAAATTTTTTCAACAAGTGATATTGAAATTTTTACAAAAGTTTTGAGTTCATGTTCAGGATATTTGAGTGATTTGGGTTGCTGTGTCAAGCCTTCTAGGTCTTCCTCATCCTCCAATAATGCTTCCAACAACTCTAGAGCATTAGAGGAAGCAAGGTCTCAAATCGAGAAATTGAGGATAAGGCAACATGAGTTACAGGCTCAATTAGTGCAAAAAGTAGACATAGAAATGCGAATGAAACAACAAGAATGGCAACAATAGGAGTTCAGGAAGAGAGAAGCAACTCCGAATGCAGATGCTTATGCAACAATTCAAACCTCCTAGAAATAGATTTACATTATACTTATAGATTTTATATATGTTTTTGTACGATGACCACTAGTACTATTTTAATTATTTTGTTTGCACTTATGAGACTACTTTTATGTGTATTGAACAAATTGTAATGTATTATTTTAAGATGTTATGTGTGTGTATTTGGTTTTTCATTATTGAGTAAAATCAAGTACTTACTTTTCGAACAACCAAAAACCATTCGAATGAAAGCAGTCAAACCATTTGAACAGTGATAGAGAACATTCGAACGTAATCCGTAATAGACTTTCGAACAACAATTGTAAACTATATGAACAAATTTATTTCCATCGACCACTCACAAAGAATGCTTTCGAACATAATTCATGGTTGAACATAATGGTTTTACTATTTGACCGAAAATCTTGGGCAAAACTAAATCGTTCCAAAAAAAAAATTCAGTTCGAACGCATTCTAATAGTTTTGCTCAATTTCATCACAAAAGATAATTTTTTGAATGAAATCAAATTTTTTTGTCTCATAAAATATTTTGGGACACCGATATTGGGACGACCTCAGGACAAATTTTTTTCATCCCAAAATATATTTTAAGACAAAATCACAATTTTTTGGAACCTCTTCTCTTGTAGTGACAATCTACCTTGCAAATAATATTTAAAAAGTAACTTTACCCAGTTTTTCCTGACCCCATTTCTAGTGTGAGAAATGATCCGTTTACTAATATTGCACAGTTTAAATTAGTTTTATAATTTAACGTCATATCATGTTAAATTAGGTCAATTTATATATTTATTTTTGGGAAATGTTTTTGTGATTAAAGTATTTCTCAATTAAATATAATTTTTTTAAAACTAAAAAATAAATCAATTTAAAAAATAATATTTATTAGATAGCTATGCAAAAGTTACAAAATAGTATAATACATCCCACATTTCTAATCTTTTTTTATAGATTTTTCCTGGAAAAATGTGGGAAACTGGGAATATCATCATTCATCATCTTAGAAGGCTTTATATTTTGAAAAAAAAAATACTTTTTGGCATCTCTGAATAAAATCAGTACCGTAAGGTGGAAGTGGAACTGGAAGCACGCCAATAAGGTTCGGGAAGCTAAGCAGTAAAAGGACTGGTTGGTGTGACTGAGTTTTCTGATCTATAACATGCATGTGTACCTGGAAAGCAAGACAACTTTCTAGCTAATATGTTTGTATATCTAGCTATGATAATGTAAGTACTGCTAGTTAATTACATACATGATTTAACCTCTAGCTGTCTGCTATAATTATAAAGAGCTCGTTTCGCAACTAATAGTAGATATTAAGAAGATCTTAGACATGGATGAATGAAGTCTTAACTTTATATCATAATAGTATAGGCTAAATCTTGTGGTTTTGAGGATGGATCAAGTTTGGAACCTGAACCAGCTTGATGTATGGTTTTGGGATGAAATAGAGGTTTCAAATTAGTACCATAATTATTTTAAGACCCTTTGGTTTAAGGCCCATGCAGAAAATAACGTGCAAAGTGACAAAGAGGCAAGAGGACAAACTCAGTACAATGGACCATGGAAGAGGAGGGCTTGAGCCAAAGGTAAGGAGTCCGAACCATCAATTTGTTGTATTCCTGTTAAAAGATGAGTAAGTGATGGAATTAATGGTAATTTAAAGGAAAATGGCACTAAGAAAGGTAGATATGACTATGAAGGGGCTGAAAGTTGATTTGGCAATGGCTGGTAAACAGTCCCGCCAATCGCATTGAAAATCTTAAGTTGGAATTGCCAAAAGTTTGGGAACCCTCAGACAGTTCAAGACCTTTGCTCCTTAGTAAAGGAAAAGAAATACAATGTAGTGTTTGTTGTGGAAACAAAGATGATTGCTAGAAAAGTAGAGAAGCTGAAAGAAGATTGAGCCTTGATGGGTGTTTTGTGGTTAATCATATAGGAAGAAGGGGTGATTTGGCACTATGGTGGAGTGGTGAGGTTAATTTAGAAGTTCTGAATTATTCTCAAAGGCATATTAGGGCATGGATTACTGAAGGGACAAAAATGAAGTGGTTACTAACGGGCTTTTATGGGGAGTCAGAGACTAGTAGGAGACGAGAGGCTTGGAACTTGTTGGCATCCCTAAAACCAACTAATCATCAAACATGGTGAGTTATCGAGGATTTTAATGAGATTCTAATAAACGATGAAAAAGTGGGAGGCAAACTAAGGTTGGATAGATAGATGGAGCAGTTTAGAGATGCATTAGAGATGGGGGTTTACATGATTTGAGGTGGAGGGGAGACAAATTTACATGGAGCAATAGACATGGGTATGAAACATTCACAAAAGAAAGGCTTGATAGGGCTGTTGCTAATGGGAATTGGGTTGAGAATCACAAGGATGCATAGGTGGAGGTGTTGGTAGCAACCAGTTCAAATCACAAGCCCATCTTACTTCAAGGAATCGTCACAAAACAACAACAAATGTGTGGGAGAAGGGGCTACAAGTATGAAGCTAGTTGGGCCATTGAAGAAGAGTGTGAGAAAGTGATAAGGGAGGAATGGGTGAAAGAAACAGTTGAGAGAGACCCACAATTTAAGATACAATCACTTATGAGAAGATGCAATAAGGGCCTGTCAAAATGGAGCAAAAATAAGAAAAGTGGGATTCTAGCAGAGATAAAAGAAAAGATAGAATCTTTATGATTAATGCTAGAAGATGAGGGTAGACACAATGCAGAGGAGGTTAGAAGGATACAAAGAGAAGTGGGAACATTGTTAGAGCATGAGGAATTAAAGTGGAGACAAAGGGCCAAGAGAGAATGGTACAAGGTTGGGGATAGAATTACAAAATATTTTCATGCTTGTGCTAGTCAAAGAAGAAGAAATAACACTATTAAGTAGGTTTTTGATGCAAACAACAGAAGCCTTACAAATAGAGATGGAGTTGAAAGGGCTTTCAACTGTTACTTTGAGAAATTGTTTACTTCTAATGGGCCTTCATTAGAAGACATTGAAAGCTGCTTGAGGTAGGTGGAGCCATGAGTCACAGATGAGATGAATGAGGCTCTAATTAGGTGTTTTACAGAAGGTGAAGTGGAAGAAGCAATCAAGCAAATGGCACCTTTGAAGTCACCTGGTCCAGATGTCTTTGGGGCGTGTTTCCACCAAAATCATTGGATTATAGTAGGCGATGAGGTGTGTAAAGCAATTATTTCCTTCCTCAATGGTAACATTTTTAATCTCTCTTTGAATTATACTTTTATTACTCTTATTCCCAAAGTCAAGACCCCTAAAACTGTTAGTGAATATAGGCCTATAAGACTCTATAATGTGTTGTACAAAATTATATCAAAAGTGTTAGCTAACAAACTTAAGAAGATCCTCCCAATCATTATATCTCCCACACAAAGTGCCTTCATACCAGGAAGGCTGATAACAAACATGTAATGGTGGAGTATGAAGCATTGCATTCAATGAAATCAAGACAAAGGGGCACAAATGGAAGCATGACACTTAAGTTGGACATGTCTAAGGCGTATGATAGGATAGAGTGGAGATTCTTGGAGGAGATGATGAAGAAGATGGGTTTCTATGATAAATGGACATAATTGATCATGAAATGTGTCACCTTGGTGTCTTATTCTGTTCTCATCAATGGCAGACCTAGAAAGCAATTTTATCCATCTAGAGGATTAAGACAGGGAGATCCTCTCTAGCCTTATTTGTTCATTATATGTGTAGAAGGGTTAAGTACTTTACTTAATAATTCTGACCTAAGAGGGCACACAAAATGGGTTACAATGGCTGGGGGAGGCACTAGAATTAACCATCTCCTGTTTGCCAATGATTGTGTATTGTTTGGTAGAGCTAAGCTTGAAGAATGGAATAGAATGAAAGGGATATTACATAAATATGAGAAAGCATCGGGATAGTTGTTAAACAAAGAAAAAAAATAGTGTTCTTCAACACTAATACAAGAGAAGAGGATAGAGAACAAATTGTGAGGGTTGCGAATGCTTTGGTGTGTGGAAGTTATGATAAGTATCTTGGTCTTCCTACAATGGTGGGGTGGTCAAGATATAACACATTCTGAAGCATCAAAGATAGAGTATGGCAGAAAGTTAGCAACTGGAAGAACATTTTCTTGACCCAAGCAGGGAAAGAAATATTGATTAAGGCAGTTTTACAAGCTGTTCCCACCTACACAATGAATGTATTTAAGATACCTAAGAAGTTGTGTAAAGACCTGAATACTATGTTTGCAAGGTTTTGGTGGGGACATCAACAAAACGAGAGGAAAGTCTAGTGGGGAAGTTGGGAGAAGATGGGTATTCAGAAGGTTAAAGGAGGGTTGGGATTGAGGGATCTAGAGACTTTTAACACTGCTCTACTTGCAAAACAAACTTGGAGATTTCCACAGAATCAAAACTCTTTGGAAGTTGTGATATATAGAGAAAAATATTTCAGTAAAATCTCTGTATTGGAAGCTAAATTGGGGAGTAGGCCTTCTATTATATGGAGAAGTATATGGGAATCTGTTGGCTTATTGAAAGAAGGATTGAGATGGAGGGTAGGGAATGAAAGGAACATAAAAATATGGGGTCAAAAGTGGCTACCTTCACCTTCATCATACTGCGTTCAATCACCTATTCTATAATAGAGGGTGATTCAAGGTAGGGGAGTTGATAGATCATCAAACAAGAGATCAATGGAAAGAAGATTTAGTAAAGGCCTTTTTTTGTGAAGGAGGAAGCTGAGCAAATCTGTAATGTCCCAATTAGTAGAGTGGGTTCAGAGGATAGAATCATCTGGGGCCCATCAAAGAAGTGTCAAATACACTGTAAGGAGCGCTTATTATGTGGAACTTGATAAGGAAAAGATCGAGTCAGGGAGAAACATCGATGGAACAGGCCATGAATGCAAGATGGAAAAATATCTGACAGTTGAATGTGTCAAGAATGGTGAAAATATTTCTTGGGAAGGTAGGGAACGAGTTACTGGCAACAAGGAAGAATCTTTTTTGCAGGAAAATGGTGGAAAACCCTCTTTGTCCCATATGCTTTAGAGAGAAGGAGAATGTTATGCATGTAATTTGAGATTGTCCAGCTACAAATGATGTGTGGACAGAGCCTCCTAGCCCAGTTCAAAAGTGGTGATCTGCAGAAGATAACTTTCTTAATCTTCGGGAGAAGCTGATGGAGAAATTGGAAAAGGCTGACTTAGAACTAATAGCTTATGTCATGAGGAAATTCTGGCTCAGAAGGAATGTATACATATTTGAAGAAAGGTTTCAAATCCCTAGCAGAGTAATAAGATCAATAAAAGATGGTCTTCAAGAGTTCCAGTCAGCACAATTGAGTTCAAGGGGAACTTCTGCAACACATACTGGGGGGATATTGTAGAAGTGGAAAAAACCAGATAGAAGTTTTGTAAAGGCCAACTGGGATGCTTCTCTCAACCAGCAGAACAAGAGGATGGGGATATACATTATTATCAGATATGATAAGGATGACATAATGGCTACTGCTTGTGGACGAAAGAACAATGTGACACAACCTACACTGGTTGAATGTCTGGCATTATGGCATACCCTAAAGTTATGAAATGATCTTTGTTTTCAAAAAGTAGTTATAGAAGGGGATGCTCAGGCTGTTGTCAATGTTGTAAATAGTGATAAGGAAGATATGTTCTACATGGGTCACATTATAGAAGATGTAAAACACTTTCTAATGTATAAACCTAAGTAGAAAGTGCAATACTCACATTGGGATAGTAATACAGTGGCCCACATTCTAGCTAGGAAAGCTTTGCAATTAGAGAATGAGAAGGTATGGATTGAGGATAGCCCTAAGTTTATACGTAGTCAGTTGACAAGAGACAGATAATTATGTAATTGTTAACGTTTTTTTAACTATGAATGAAGGAAAGTTTACACTAAAGAAAAGACCCTTTTGTTTTCCGATGAGATTTATTTATATTGATAGAAATATGTTAAAAGTGGAATCGAGAATTAAGATGGAACTTCAATGTGGAGAAAGACTGATTCTCATTTCATTGAGTTAAATTGTTACAAGGTTCTGCTACATCTCTATATATACATTACAGAAGGAAAAAGATCAAAAGGAAGAGTCCTAAAGTTAACTTTTTATTTTCTACTGATTTACAAGAAATTTGCTGCAGTCTATTTCCTTGTTGTTGCTTTTCATCACTTTATTTTCTTTTGTGCATAATCAGTGCAGCTTTCAGGTTAACATGTCACCCCATGCTTCTTTTTTGTTTTTTTACTTTTCTGTGCTAGTGCTTTACACTTTTCTTCTACTGCATTGTGCTTTTCATTAATTTGTTTGCTACATGGTGTTCTCTGTATTCTGCAGTGTCTTCATGTTTCTTTTCTTTGCATTCATCTTCAGTTTCGTGAGACTCCCCTTCAAGATGGGCATAGATATTGAGTATTCCCATCTTGGATAATAAGAACTGAAAAACAGAAACTCTTAAGGCCTTAGTAAAAATATCTGCTAGCTGGAATTTTGAAGCAAAGTGGACAGGTGTGATGATTCCAGCTAAAACCTTTTCTCTAACAAAATGGCAATCCAGTTCTATATTTTAAGTTCTCTCATGGAAGATAGGATTCTTTGTGATATGGATGGCTGCTCGGTTATCACAGAGCAAGAGAGCAGGTTGTGGATGATCAATGTTAAGTTCTTTTAGCAAACCGAGGAGCCAGATGATTTCACAGCTTGTAGAGATTAGTGCTCTATATTCTGCTTCTGCTGAGGACCTAGAAACAGTCACTTGTTTCTTTGATTTCCAACTTACCAATGAGTCCCCAATAAATATACAAAAACCTGTGACTGATCTCCTAATTTCAGGACAAGCAGCCCAATCAGAATCACTGTAGGCTTTCAAGTGTAGAGATGACTTTGATGACATGAAGATGCCTTGGCCTATAGTACCCTTAGATACCTGAGGACTCTATAAGCTGAGTGTAGGTGAGCTTGTGATGGTCTGTCCATAAACTGGCTTAGCACATTTACAGCATATGTGATATTTGGCCTGGTAATGGTCAGGTAGATGAGTCTTCCAATGAGTCTTCTATAGATTGTAAAGTCTTGTAAGATCTCTTTTGTGGTATGACTTAACTTGTGGTTTAACTCAATAGGTGTGGAGGCAGGTTTGGTGCCAAGCAATCCCGAGTCTTTCAAAATCTTGAGGGTGTACTTCCTTTGGCAAACATTTATTCCAACTGATGATCTTGCAATTTCTAGTCCTAGAAGTATTTGAGGGGTCCAAGTTCCTTGATCTTGACTTTTCCATGGAGGTGAGCCTTGAGTAGATCAATTTTTCTTTGAGAATTGCCTCCTATTATGATATCATCCACATAAACTAATAGTGCTGTGAAGGCTCCTTTTTTATTCCCTTTGGTGAATAAGGAGTAGTCAGATTTAGATTGGTTAAAATCAATGGCAATGAGTGAGTTGAAGAATTTCGAAAAACATTGTCTTGATGCTTGTTTAACTCCATAGATGGACTTATTCAGCTTGCATACCAGTTTCTCCCCCTCAAGCTGCTCTCGGTGAATATGATAGCCAAGTGGTAGATCCATACAAATTTCCTCATCAAGATCCTCATGCAAGAAGGCATTATGAACATCCATTTGAGACAAAAACCAGTTTTGAATGGATGCCAAGGCAAGGAATACTCGAACTGTAGTAAGCTTGGCCACTAGGCTGAAGGTCTCTTGGAAGTCAAACCCTTCTCTTTGGGTGTAACCCTTTGCTACAAGCCTTGCTTTGTGTCTTTCAAGGGAGCCATCATATTTGAGCTTGACTTTGAAAACATATTTGCAACCAATTGTAGTTTTGGTGGGGAGAAGAGAAGTAACAATCCAAGTGTTGTTCTCTTCTAAGGCATTGAGTTCAGTATTGATGGCATCCTGCCAATGCTTGAATTGTACAGCTTCACTATAGAAGGATAGTTCAGAAAAGGATGAGAGGGAAGCAGAAAAGGAATGGTGAGATGTAGAAAGGTGTTTGTGAGTCAAGTGTCGATGGAGTGGGTGAAGAGTTGAAGAGGCTGAATTGAGGACAGGATAGGAGGCTACTGTTTGACAGTGATATTGGTGGAGATAGGCAGGTTGATGTCTTTCTCTTGTGGATCTTCGAAGGAATGGGTGGATAGGCAGTTCTGGTTGTTGGGGTGAGGGAGGAGATGATTCAAGGGAGGTAGGAGTAGAAGACATAAGGGGCTGAGGTGTCTCGGATTGTGAGATGGGTTGTGACATGTGATTGGGTGGAGGTGAGTCATCTGTTGGGACAGGTTGTGACATGGAAGTGGATGAGAATTTGTCATCTAGCAATGCAGGAGGGAGTACAAGATTTTCAAGGAATGAGAGAGGAGGAGAAGGAATGGAGGTGGGAGATTGAAATGGGAACACAGATTCATGGAATGTGACATTTCTAGATATGAATGTGGAATGCGTTTCCAGGTCATAAAGTTTATAACCCTTAACATTTGTAGGATATCCCAGAAATATGCAAGATTTAGCACGTGGCTCAAACTTAATTCTGTCGTGCTTGGTAGTACTAGCATAACTCAAGCATCCAAAGACTCTAAGTTGAGAATATGAAGGTGGTGAGGAAAAGAGAGCTTCATAGGGAGATTTATTTGAAAGAAGGAGTATGGGAATTCGATTGATAATGTATGCAGCTGTTAGAACTGCATCTCCCTATAATTGAATGGGCAATCCAGCTTGGAAGAGAAGAGCTCGGGCCACATTCAAGAGGTGTTGGTGTTTCCTCTCAACAACACCATTCTGTTGAGGGGTATACACACAAGATTTATGGTGAATAATTCCATGATCTTTATAAAAGCTTGCCATATCAAATTCAAGACCATTGTCAATCTTGATTTTCTTTACTTTCATATTGAATTGAGTATTTATAAGCTGGAAGAATGATTGTAAAATAGATCTTATATCATGTTTTGATTTCATTAGAAAAATCCAAGTTACTCTAGAGAAGTCATCCACAATAGTTAGAAAGTAATGAAAACCTTGAAGTGAGGCTTGAGAATATGGTTCCGATATATCACACTGTATTAAGTCAAAAGAGAGTGAACTAGAGGATACACTTAAAGGGAAAGAAAGATGCCTTTGTTTGGCCAAATGACAGATTTTACAATGGGAATGATCTTTGGACTTTACATTAGGAATATGAGAATGAATCAAACTCATTCTTTGTGGAGACAAATGTCCTAATCTAAAGTGCCATAGATCAAAGTCTTGCTATGTGGTAGCTTGATTGAGTTGAGTTTGATTTGAGAGAGTTAAAGGAGGATCGATGTTGCTGTTATGAGGACAAGGCAGCAGATAAAATAGTCGAGTATGGACTTTAGCAAGTCCAATCGTCATCCNTGAAAGTAAATGAGGAAACACATAGAACATCAATCAGGAGTAAAGATTCTGAAAGTTTGACAGTGCCTATATGTGTAACTTGAGCCTTGGTACCATTAGGGAGTTGTACAAAGGCTTGAATGCAGGAAGGGGACTTGTCAAAAAAAGAGTAGGAGCACACCATGTGATTAGTGGCTCCCGTATCCATGATCCATGGTGTGTCATGAACCAGATTGTTCATTTTGAGAATGTGAGTTGTGTTTGCAATGGTTTATGGAATTGAGATGGGATTGTTTAACAGGCAATGAGAGAGTGGTGAGGCAGTGATATTTACCTGCTAGGTTCGAGTAGGATGTGATGGAGAAGTTAGTTTCAGGAGTGTCTAGTTTAGTAGAAGCAGAAGTAAGAGTGGGCAGAATAGGCAGAATTGGTTTGACTTGTCCCAAGTTCAGCTGAGGGAATTGAGCATTGACAAGAGCCATGAGGTGATGTGCTTGTGCCTGAGAGAGATTCAACTGAGAAGCACTTGGAGCAGGTGCTTCCTGAGGTGATGAAACAACCTGTGCAGCAACTTGATTTGCAAAATATGATGTAGTAGGATTATTTCCAAATTTAGTTTTGGTAAATTTAAAATTTGGTGGGAATCCTACTAATCTATAGCATTTATCTTTCATGTGCCCAACCTTACCACAATGGTGACAAGTCAAATCAAAATTTTCCCTTTTCTTTGAAAGATTTTGGTAGGCTAAAAGGGTGGAAGATTCAGAGACAGGTATAGCTATATTTCTTGCCTGCCTTTGTCTTTCTTCTTGCAAAATCAATGAAAAGGTCTTGTCTAATGAAGGCGAGGGACTTAGTAAAATGATTTGCCCCCTCACAAAGTCATAGCTATCATTTAAGCCCATCAAAAACTTCAAGACATAATCTCTTTGTTGGACCTCACCAAGAGTTTTCAAAGCATCACAAGTGCAACAAGGGAGTGGTCTGTAAATGTGTAGTTCTTCCCAAATAGCATTGAGTTGTGTGAAGTAATCACTTACAAAGATGTGTCCTTAAACAATGCTACTGAGCTTGTGCTGAAGGTGACAAATTCGAGCTTCATCAGGTTGAGCAAACCTTTCTTTGAGCTTGTCCCAAACTTGCTTAGCTGAGGTCATGAAAAATACATTAGAAGCAATGTACTTTGAAACAGAATTCAGGATCCATGCCAACAAAATGTTGTTACATCTCAACCACGACACATATGAGGGATCTGTTATCTCAAGAGTATTAATGGTCCCATCTAGGAAGCCTAGTTTGTTTTTGATTGAAATGAGAGCAGAAATGACCTGCTCCAAGATATAATTCGAACCAGTCAATGGAAGTGACACAATGACATTATTAACATTGTCACTGTGATGTAAGAAAAATGGACTATTTGGGTCCTTAGCAATGGAAACAGGAGAAGAAGAAAAGGAGGAAGTCATGGCTTAGGAGATGATATTAGTTTGTAGATCTTAAACAAATACAGCAGGATTAATAGCCTGCTCTGATACCATGTTAAAAGTGGAATCGAGAATTGAGATGGAACTTCAATGTGGAGAAAGACTGATTCTCATTTGATTGAGTTAAATTGTTACAAGGTTCTACTACATCTTTATATATACATTACAAAAGGAAAAAGATCAAAAGGAAGAGTCCTAAAGTTAACTTTTTATTTTCTACTGATTTACAAGAAATTTGCTGCAGTCTGTTTCCTTGTTGCTTTTCATCACTTTATTTTCTTTTGTGCATAATCAGTGCAACTTTCAAGTTGACATGTCTCCCCATGCTTCTTTTTTTTTTTTTTTTTACTTTTCTGTGCCAGTGCTTTATATATACTTTTCTTCTGCTGCATTGTGCTTTTCATCAATTTGTTTGCTACATGGTGTTCTCTGTATGATGCAATGTACTTGTGTAGTCTCTTCATGTTTCTTTTTTTTGCATTTATCTTTAGTTTCATGAGAAAATATGTTAGATATATTGCATATTAGTTGTCACGTATGAGGGATATATATAAACCGGTGTTGCATATCCACGTTTTAATCACCACCAAATTCCAAGCAAGGTTCAGAAGCATCACATTTATATTCTAAAATCACTTAATAATTACTCACGACAGAATAAAAAATGAAGACAATGAAAAATACTGAGAAGACTGATCTTTTCCGTATCCTTGGAGCCTAGGTTTTCATCAATTAAAAGACATTAGGATAAGCAACAGTACTTTTTCCCCCCGTTAACCGAACGTGACTGGCGGAGGAACCGATGATCATGATAAGCTGCTGTCACAAGATGGTGGTGCGAAAGTGGTGGTGAATTTGTTGGTAATATAAATGGAGATCAGGTTCGTGGAGAATAAGTTCAGGGAAGCCATGCACACAAAGCATCATACCATCAATTTTAGACAAGAAAATTTGACAAAAACACAATTAATTAATATTCTCGATCCGTAGACTTAGATGGCCCATATAAAGAATCTGTATCGCTGGAAACCAAGTGTTTAAATATAGAGGAATAGAAAGAGAGCTGATTTCCCATTTAATCGAAGAGAGCCTCCACCAGAGGCTTTTATATTGTAGAAAATGCGTAAAAGGTTATAAAGAAATCGGTGCTGGGATTTGAGAAGGTACGTAGCTAGCAATGGCAGACAATAATGCAACAGGAAACTGGGCTTGCGTGCACGCCACCATTCTGATTTTGTGCTTTGCAATTACCTGCTGCTGCGAGGCAAAGGGCATGTCGCATGCACTTGTTGATACTTTCTTGGGTGCTAACTTACGTCGGATTACTCATGACATTCGGCCTGGTCTTAACTATGAGAAAGTCTTCAACGTATTACACTTCGGTGCCAATCCTGACGGTCGAAAAGATAGCACCAAGGTAATTATAAATAGCTGTACTGCACCAGCTTAATTTATTGATCAATATTTGTTGAAAATACATGTTGCTATCACAAGCATGCATTTTGTTCTGGTCATTTTTTATGGTTGCATAGAAATAAGACTTCACGAGCGGAATGGCTCTATATATATATATATATATATATATAAAGATCGACATGCGCAGTTGCAGTCAAAGATTCTCCATAATCCCATCTTATTAATCAGAAACATGCTGTGAATATCAGTTTTACTTTGTTTTTAATACACTTGGTAGTTGGTATGGTTTTGACAAAGTAATTCCATATTCCTCGATGCTCTTTCTCCACTTTTGTCTCTCTTTCCCAAAAGAATTTTCTAGATGGCCTTTAGAGCTAATCAGTACCAAACAATCAGCACTATCCGTAGAAATGAAATTGATGTTTATCTCGTAAATAGATTTTATTATTTATTTTATATTTTAACAAAAACCACTAAGAAATATATCAAGGTCATGAATGAATTTATGAATATTTTATTCTAAAATTTTCTCATTAATTAAAAAGTTTTTGAGCGATAATATTCACAAAATTAGTTGGCTATATTTAGATACGTCTAAATGTATCTTAGGTAATCTGTAAATAATAATGAAATAGTTATAAAATATTAAAAAACAATTGTATTCGTTGTATTCCCAAACGAATCTTAATCGAACTATAAACCCTGCAGCCGTTCATAAGAGCATGGCGTGCTGCATGCGGCTTCAAGGGAAGGTCGAGGCTACTCATCCCCGGAGGGGCTTTCTTACTATCTGAGATTGTGTTTGCAGGGCCATGCAGCGGCCCATCTCCCACAATAGTTCAAGTTATAGGGACATTAAAAGCAACAACGGATATCAGAGAATACTCTTCCTCTGAATGGGTCTTGTTCCAATCCATCAATGGCTTGGTAATTACAGGAAGTGGGACTTTTGATGGGCAGGGTGGTGCTGTTTGGAAATACGACTGTAAGGGTAACAAAAACTGCGTCCAACTCCCATCTGTAAGCTAGCTGCTTTCTCGATCTATCTTTTGATCAGTAGTTTATTTCCTTTGCTTGAGATAAACTGAGTTGAAATTTAGAATGGTTTGTTTTGTCCATTTACTGTTCTAATCATTTGGAGCAGAACATTAAGTTCAACAAGGTCACCAATGGAGTCCTGCAGGGCATCACTTCCCTTAATAGCAAAGGGGTTCACGTATTCATCACTCAATGCGAGGACATCATGGTACGCAACATTCGTGTAATTGCCCCCGGAGATAGCCCCAACACTGATGGCATCCATGTTAGCCATTCCAACAACGTGCGAATTAATGAAACCATCATCCGCACTGGGGATGATTGCGTCTCTATGATCCAAGGAGCCACTAACGTCGCAATCAACAAATTAACCTGTGGACCTGGCCATGGCATTAGGTAAATATTAATATTTCTATGTATTTAAAGAGAGTTAGGTTACAAATTTACAATAATGGTTACGTACTTTACATGAGTTATAATCATGGAAAGGAAACCCGAATTACTTTCTGCTTAATTTTGGTCATGTCCACGACAGTGTGGGTAGCCTCGGCAAGTACCGTCACGAGGAGGATGTGAGAGGCATCGTTGTGAAAAATTGCACCTTGACTGGCACAGATAATGGGGTTAGAATCAAAACATGGCCAGGATCTGATTCAAGTTCAGCGTCTGGCATGCTTTTCCAGGACATCATTATGAATAATGTCAAGAACCCCATCATTATAGACCAGCAATACTGCGAAAGATCAAGTAAATGCAAGAAAGCGGTTGGTTTCATTCACCATATTTCCTCTGCACAAATCTCTCCCTTTTTCCACTTATATATATATCAGCTGCTCGATCTGGTTCTTAATTAACAAATATGAATGTGCAGCCATCGCGTGTAAAGATCAGCAACGTTTATTACATAAACATCAAGGGAACCTCAAGCTCAGCAGTGGCAGTAAATCTGATGTGCAGCAAGCAGTTTCCTTGCCAAGATGTTCACTTCTACAACATCGATTTGAGGTACCAGAGGAAGGGAATGGGTGCCACTGCTACATGTGCCAATGCAGTAGTAAGGTATGGTGGAAGACAAAACCCACCACCTTGCAAATAGGTGCAAGTTGAAACTTGAAATTAAATTAGGTGGCGTTGAAATTGTGAATCAGGAAGCAATTTGGCAGATCACCTATATGATCGATCAGTACATAAAGTGATTCCAAATTGGAGGCTTACGAGTATGTTGGCCATTAGGACTGCATTTTTTTTTTTTTTTTTT
>QEOT01123889.1:21552-65053 GCA_003123785.1 Pterocarya stenoptera | reverse complement strand
TTTTTTTTTTTTTTTACCCCAATTCATTGGTCTGAGACATTGGCACTAGATTTGGGGGGAACTGTTGGTATCTGTTTCTTTTTACCATTATTTTCAAATTTTGCAGAGATCATGTGTTAAAATTATCCTCGATCTGTGACATCCCCAAGAAAGACAAGAAATTAGCTTCATTTTGGTTGTACTGTAAATCACAAATCTGTCCCCTATTCAATTGTACGTGATTATATTCGAAATTGAAACAAAGCAAGACGTAAGCCCTTCCTTTATGTAACAAAATATATACGAACCTTCTGTCTTCCAAGGTTACCCCATAACGAAATCTTAATAAAAGGAAGAAGGACGTTGAATTCAGAATTTCACTTTATGATCTACTGTATAAATCTCAAGATTAAAGTACAGCATCCACCATAATTGGATTATACTTCAAGACTGAAACTAGTCTGAATTACACCCATACATTTTTCCTTTTTCTTTTTTTGTTTTTGAAAAAAAAAAATACTTCATATTCTTCTTTTCTTTCTTGTTTTGGTTTCAAAAAAGGGATATGGAAGCTAGGAGTGCTGCCCACCTACATGGGTGGGCAGCCACCCCTCCCGCACCGTAACACCCAGGCCAACAACGTTGATCCCTGGAGGTCAGTTTTTTTTCCCTCCCTACTTTCACTCGTCCACGTTACTACTTTCTCTCACGTTTCGCAAACTCCCTCTCAAATTCTCTTTCCCCACAACTGCTCCCCATGCACCACTCTCTTAGATTTTCTCTCAGTTTGGTCTCCCTCCACATCTTGGTTTCTTTTTTTTTTTCTCCTTTCCTTTTCATCTCTATTTCTTCTTTGCCCTACAGTCCCTTGAGAAACTACTCAGCCACCTATTGAAGACTGATGCAGTTTTCTATACAAGCTATATTTATTTTTCTGCTATTATTAGTCATCTGTTTTATTACTTTGCTTTGGAACAATATCAGGTTATTAATTGTTGTTATTCTCAAGATGGCATATAAGATGTCTTTTGGTGAATTGTAAACAGCAGAACATTAGAATCAATCAAAGTATTGTTGGTTGAAGTTCTCCCCTGTTTTCTCCTCTGGTTTTATTATTTTTCTGCAATCAGATTTCTAAAAGCAGCAATTGGCATTAGAGCACGTCTTGATCTTCTTGGGAAAAATGGCTGCCCTTGGTTCATCCACATCAATTCCTATTTTTTCTGCTGCAAATTATGACTACTAGAGTATAAAAATGAAGACTTTGTTCTTGTCTCTTGATCTATGGGATGTCATCAAGTCTACCCAGTGAAAGCTCAAGTGGTGGTGGTTCAGATTCAAGTCAAGTTAAGCTGGAAAAACAGAAGGATACAAAGGCATTATTCACTCTGCAGCAAGCTGTAAGTGAATCTATATTTCCAAGATTAATGAGAGCTACAACTTCTAAACAAGCATGGGAAATTTTACAACTTGAGTTTCAAGGAAATAGCAAAGTTAAAACTATTAAGCTTCAAGGGTTGAGAAGAGAGCTTGAGAATCTCAAAATGAAAGATTCTAAAACTGCCAAAGAGTATTGCTCAAAACTCATTGAAGTAGTTAATCAAATGAAGGCTTATGGAGAGGCCATAACTGATGAGAGAATCGTACAAAAGATCCTCATTAGTTTAACTGAGAAATATGACTCAATGGTTGCTGCCATTGAAGAATCTCGGGATCTCTCTACACTTTCAATTACTGAATTGATGGGTTCTCTACAAGCACATGAACAAAGGCTTGACAAGAGGAATGAAACTACTCTTGAAAATGCATTTCAGTTGAAAGTCAATCTCAAAAGTCAAAAGCAAAAGGATTTCAAAAAAGGCAATAAGGACAAGGCAAAAGATGGAGAGAGTCATCAGAAAAAGTATGCTACAAAAGGTAATTTTCAACCTTGTGGTATTTGCAAGAAAACTAATCACTTGGAGAAAAATTGCTTTCATCGTGGTAAACCTCAGTGTACAAATTGCAAAATATTTGGCTATAAAGAAAAGGATTGCAGGTTTAAAGACAAGAATCAACAAGCAAATTTCACAGAGGATAAGGAAGAGCAGTTGTTTTATGCTTGTCAAATGGCTGCTGAACAAAAAAAAAGGGAATGGTTTCTCGATAGTGGCTATAGCAACCACATGACACCAGATTCAAGTTTGTTTTCTTAGATTGATGATTCTGTTAAGGTAAAAATCAAACTCGGAAATGGTGATCTGGTGGAGGCAAGAGGAAAGGCACAGTAGTTTTGGAAACTAAAAGGGGAACCAGATTTATAAATGATGTGTTATTAGTTCCAAGTCTTGATCAAAGTAGGCTAAGTGTTGGACAGATGATGCAAAATGGATACTCCCTTCACTTAGAAGATGATCATTGCACTATTTATGATATAAAGAACAACAATCATGTGGTGGCTGAAGTGAAGATGGGAAATGGGAGAAATTTTCCTATTTATTGGCAATACCCGAAGGCTCTTATGGTTAAAAATGATGAAACTACCTTATGGCATCAAAGGCTTGGACATTATAACCTTAATGCACTAAGGTTGTTAAATTAAAAATATATATATATGATGAACAACTTACCTCTTTTGGATCAGAATATGGCCGTGTGTGAAGGTTGCTTGTTGGGGAAACAACATAGGGAATCCTTTCCAAAAGGAGAGGAATGGAGAGCCCAAACAATTTTGGAACTTGTGCATACAGATTTATGTGGTCCTATGAGAACTTCTTCACAAAGTCAAAACATGTACTTCATTTTGTTTATTGATGATCTTTCTAGAATGACTTGAGTGTACTTTCTCAAAGAAAAATCAGAAGCATTTGAAGTTTTTAAGAAATTTAAATTGCTTGTTCAGAACCAAAGTGGTAGAAAACTCAAAACTTTGAGAAGTGATAGAGGCACTGAGTTTAACTCTAAAAAGTTTGATGAGTTTTGAAAAAATGAAGGGTTGGAACACCAATTGACTGTTGCCTATACTCCACAACAAAATGGAGTCTCGGAGAGGAAAAATAGGACTATCATGGAGATGGCCAGGTCTATGCTAATGGCAAAAGGACTTCCTAAAAAGTTTTGGGCTGAGGCTGTTAATACAACTGTGTATCTCTTGAATAGATGTCCTACAAAAGTTGTGAAAAATTTAACTCCCATTGAAGCTTGAAGTGGGATCAAACCTACTTCTAAGCATTTGAAAGTTTTTGGATGCATTTGTTATATGCATATCCTTGAGCAAAAAAGGCACAAGTTGAAAGAAAAATCAGTAAACGAAGTCTTCCTTGGATATAGTTCTCAATCCAAAGGATATAGGGTCTTCAACTTAAAATCACAGCAGCTAGTTACAAGTAGGGATGTGGTGTTTGATGAGTATTCAACCTGGAATTGGGAGAAAGATGAGGAATTAACTCAGCCACTTACCATACCAGTAATTGAAGAACCCGAGACAAGAATGGAAAATGATGATGACAGCCAACCAGCAACTCCAACTTCAGAACAAAGGGTTGACAGTAACCTTGAGTTCTCAGATCAGTCTACTCCTGAAACAACTCCAAGAAGGCTGAGACCTTTGAGTTGATGCAATGAAGGAGGAGATTAAGATGATTGAAAAGAACAATATCTGAGAGCTTGTTCCTTGTCCTGATAGCAAAGAAATCATTAGAGTTAAATGGATTTACAAAAGGAAGCTTAATCCTAATGGTTCATTAAAGAAATGCAAAGCAAGATTAGTTGCTAAAGGGTACTCACAGCAGGCTGGAATCGATTTCAATGAAACTTATACACCTATGGCAAGATTAGATACCATAAGAACTGTTTGTGTACTTGCAGCTCAAAGAAGTTAGAAGATCTCTCAACTTAATGTTAAATCAGCTTTCCTCAATGGAGAAGTACTTGAAGAGGAAGTGTATGTGGAGCAACCCAAGGGCTTTAACAAGGAAGATGGCAAGGTGCTTAAATTTTTTAAAAAAAAATGCTCTATATGGGCTTAAACAAGCACCTAGAGCATGGTATAGCAAGATCGATGGTTACTTTGGTGAACAAGGCTTCAAGAAAGTGTGAGTGAACCTACACTTTATGTTCAAATCGTAGGTGAAAATCTACTCATAGTCTCCTTATATGTTGATGATTTAATCATAACTGGAAATGACTCAAAGATGATTGAAGAATTCAAGCAAGAGATGATGAAGTCTTTTGACATGAGTGGCTTGGGTTTAATGCATTATTTTCTTGGTATGGAAGTATGTTAAGATGATGGCATCTTCATTTCTCAAAAGAAATATGCTGAAGAATTACTTAAGAGATTCAATATGGCTGATTGCAAACCAGTGGCAACTCCTGTAATTGCAAATGACAAACTTAAGAAAGAAGATGGGGGAAAATTAACTGATGGGGCTACTTATAGAAGCTTAATTGGCAGCTTGTCATACCTCACTTCTACTCGACCTGATCTCATGGTTGCTACAAGCATGTTGTCTAGGTTCATGCAAAATCCCAGTCAAGTGCATTTTGGGGCTGCAAAAAGAGTGTTGAGATATGTTCAAGGAACTTTGAAGTATGGTATTTCTTTCAAATCGTGTTCTTATTCAAAATTAATTAGGTACACTGATAGTGATTGGGCTGGTTCTATTGATGATATGAAGAGTACATCAGGAAATTGTTTTAATTTGGGATCTGGAATTTTCTCATGAGGTTAAAAAGAACAAGGTTTTGTGGCTCAATATACAGCAGAAGCAAAATATGTTGCTGCTGCCAATGCTGTAAATCAAGCTATATGGTTGACTAGAATACTTGAAGATATGGGAGCAAAGCAACAACTTCCAGTTGAGATTTTTTGTAATAATAAATCAGCAATTGCAATGGAAAAAAATCCAGTTTATCATAGCCGAACAAAGCACATTGTTATTAAGTATCATTATCTTAGAGAAGTGATTGCTAATGGAGATGTTGAGTTGAAGTATTGCAAGTCAGAAGAACAATTGGCTGATATCTTTATGAAGGCACTTCCTAGAGACAAATTTCAGAAGCTGCGTTTGATGCTCGGAGTTGAAGAAAATGCATCAAGGAGGAGTATTGAAGACTGATGCAGTTTTCTACACAAGCTATATTTATTTTTCTGCTATTATTAGTCATCTATTTTATTACTTTGCTTCGGAACAATATCATGTTATTAATTGTTGTTATTCTCAAGATGGCATATAAGATCTCTTTTGGTGAATTTTAAACGGCAGAACATTAGAATCAATCAAAGTATTGTTGGTTAAAGTTCTCCCCTGTTTTCTCCTCTGGTTTTATTATTTTTCTACAATCAGATTTCTAAAACCAACACCACCACAACACCGGGTATCCAATCTAGCCTTTGCACCGCTGTAAGCCATCGGCCAGCCACGTCTCTTCCACCCCATGCCACCTTGCACATCGAGAATCAAGGAGAGGCTCCATACACTTAAACCCATAAGCCCTCCATTCCTCAACCGTAAAACATCACCTTCAACCAAAGACCCCTGTTTTTACTCCTCAAAACAGAGGAATTAATATCCCCACCGAGTGCCACAAACCACCATTTCCGAAACCACCGTAAAGGCAACAGAAACCACCGGCAGTGACACCCTCGTCACCCTGTGCAGATTAGTGAGCCCAATAACTTTTCTCCATTTCTGTTTCCTCACGGTAATACACTATTATCTTCTCTATTCCTCCTCCCTCACGCTGTGCTCTTTCTCTTTTACGTTAACTCTCTCTCATTGTTTTCTCTCCCACTCAGTGTCGTGCCAACGCCCTCACAATCGCCGTCCACCGCCCAGCTCGCCACTCGTCATGCTCTCTCCGTCTCTCGGTGAGCCTCCACCTCGCGAACTGTTTGTGTAACAAGTATCTTTTCATATACCAGAGGTCTACAGAAGCCTAGCGTAATTTGGTCATGCATAATATATTTATATAATGAAAGTACTTGGTTACCCTTTGAGTTACCACTATATTAATTTGCTTTTTTACACTTTTAACATATAATAGTGGACTCTATTTTATTTACATTTACAGTATTTTAAATTGTTTTTAAAGTAAATATTTCCTTAAAAAGTAAACAATCTGGTGTAGGTTTATTTCCCTGCAAACAAAGAAGAACAAAAGAAAACTTGACTTAGTTTTATGATATTACAAGTTTGCCCATTAAGTACAAGCCAAATCATAAGGTGGTGTAAGTTCATATTTTTCGTTGAGTTGATTTTACGATGGGTTTTAGTATGATTTCAGATCATTTTTTTATGTTAATATGAAAATCTAAAAGTTTTTGCTGTGAAGAAATAAAGATGTTTTGATTCTGTTTATTTTGAACATGTGAAATGATCTGAAGATGTTCAATACTTGTTTTGATATGATATAGCATCTGAAAACCTTGGCATGAAGTTCTGATTCTGTATCTGAATATGATCTGGTTCCGATGATGTTCTGTTCTGTTTTTGTTAAGGCCTAGTCACGGGTATAATGGTGGTTTATAACCCTACCATGGGGTGAAACATGGCATACGGCCCAGAGGGTATAATGGTAGTTTATAACCCTACCACGAGGGTGAAACATGGCATACGGCCCAGCCACGGGTATAATGGTGGTTTATAACCCTATCATGAGGCTTAAACATGGTATTTTTTCCAATGAAATGCTACGATATGATATGAAGATGATGTCTCAGTTTATGATATGCCAAAAGATTTTTGAATAAGAAAGTTTTTCTGAAAGTTTCACTCTGATGTTTGGTAACAAGTTTTGTTTATGCATTCTGAAAGTAAATATGTTGTTTCTGCATTTTGAAAGTAAATGTTTGTGTTCTGCATACCAAACTTTATAAATGCTCATGTTTACATGCTAGTAAAAGTTCTCTGCTTACTGAGTTGTTGATAACTCACCCCTTATTTCCACAATATTTTTCAAATATTTTGATAGTTCAGCTGAGGATCAAGTTTATGAGACATTAGGTGAGATGATTTAAGTACAGTGGATAAAGCATACAAATTTTTTATGAGTATTGTCGATTTTTATTAAGAAATTTTATTGTGTTATGATGACTTGACATTTTGGAAAATTGGTTATATTGAGGAAATCAGTTTGAATCAAAATTTCTATATGATATTGAGAATTTGGAGTTTATTATTACATTGTTGAATTGTGAGTTTAAGTGATAGGGAGTAACTCTCCAACCCATGCGAGACCGGGGCGTTACATGCACCCCACCCCAATAGGGGCGGAGAGTCAAATTTTTTCCCACACCCTATCCTCACCGCCGTATACTCCCTAGCCTTGTCCATTCAATCAATATATGGGCGGCTAAGTCCACCATCAGTATTCTCTCTCTTATGTGTCACCGTTAATTCAGATCTACACATGGAGAGCCACGACTTTGTCTCTTGATGCACAAAAACCACCAGATTCGTGGCTCAACCACTCCTCTACTCCCAAACTTGAATGAAAACCAAAAAATCCAACCAAACAACCAACAAAAATAGAACCAAACCTAGCCAATCATGTGGTCGTGGGTCTTCGGAGAAGGAGAAGACGAAGACAAAGACAACAAAGAAGATGATGATGAAGAAAAATAAATGTAGACAAAGAATTCAAGAGAAATATGCCAGGAGTGGGAGGAGAAGAAAAAGGAGAAGAAAATGAGTAATGACTGAAGAAGAGACTCGAAAATGATGTGATAATTCGAATGAGTGGAGACATATTTTTTATAATTCGATTTCTTTCCCTGTTTATTCGGTTGTGCTAAATGGGAGTTCGAAATGATTAACATATTGTCTCTTAGACTTTTGTTCAAAGTGTGTGTCCTCAACTCCGTCTTAGAAGGAAAGTGAGGTTTGGTGCACCCTACTCCGATGGAGGGCTTGGTTAACTTGGCCTTAGACAGAGTTGTGCTATTTCCTAAACTTTAAGTCTGGAGAGGTTTACAGCTTGGACTAGACCATGTTAGTCACAGTGTGGACTAGGGAGCTATTATTGTTTCTAGTTGGTTTGTAATGTATGTTTCAAGTCAAGTTGTACTATCCATTTCTTAATGAATGCAGTATGTTTTTTATCAAAAAAAAAACATATATTTTTTCTAGCCTTCCCGTGTCTTCATTAGGGAGATCCTTTGTCGCTGTATCTTTTTATTCTGATGGAAGTGATCTTATCTTGGATGCTTAAAAAAATTTCAAGAAATAAGGCTTTGGGTGGAGGTACTATGATTAGTCACATTATATGCGAATGATCTTCTGATTTTCTCTAATGGTGGGAAGAAATCCATTCGAAACCTCATCAAGGTGCTTCATTCTTATGAAGGAATGTCAGGTCAACTTGTAAGTGCACATAAGTCTTCGATTTTTTTCTCTAGTAATTTTTTGTATACCAGGAAGATCGAGGTGAAGAGGTTATCTGGTTTTGAAGAAGGAATGTAGTCATGTACATATTTGGGGAGAATCACTTTACACAAGTTTGAAACATTGTTGGCCAAATACCAAAAAAAAAAACTTGCGGGCAGGAAGAGTAGACTATTGTCTTTTGGAGGTAAAATAGTTCTTGTGAAACATGTTTTAAATAGCATGCCAATACATGTTCTATCAGTAATGAATGTGCCAAAGGGGTTATCAAAGGTATCAATTCGATTTTGTCAAATTTTCTTTAGGGATCTAGCATGGATAGAAAGAAAAGGAAATGAGTTTCATGGCCAAATATTTATTTGCCGGTGGAGGAGGGTGGTTTGGGCATTCAAGATCTCTGGAGATACAAAGTTCTTTATTAATGAAGTTTGCTTGGAAGTTGGTTTCGAGTGGCTCCCTCTAGTCTGGTTTTTTCAATAGGAAATATGTGCAAAATTCTCATCTTTAGTGACAATGAATATTAATAGACGGTCATGTTTTAGGAAAAGCATTATGCAAGTTATGCCTAAATTTTTACAGAATACTCGTTGGCAGGTTCATGAGGGCAATCTGAGTTTTTGGTGTAATAATTGGATGGGAAGTGGTGTTTTGGCATAGGCACATGCAGAGGTGGAGGACCCTGGGGTGAAATTGTCTTCGTTGTTGAATACCTCTGGATGGAATGTGGAGAGACTGCGTACACTGGTGGATGGGGAGGTACTAGAACGTGTTTTAAATTCACAAGTCTGATTACGGGAGGGGAAGGATGTTTGTGTATGGAAGCACTCAGTTGATGCTTGTTTTACAACAAAGTCAGCATGGAGCTTAATCAGGCATCACAGATTGAGTGTCCATGGAGGAAGTGGCTCTGGCAGAAACAGGTTCCAAAAAAAATGTCTTTCTTGTGTTGGCGAGCTCCTCGTTATGCACTTTCAGTTGATGAAGGAGTTCGATGAGTTGTTGTTCAAATGGCTTCAAAGTGCAACTGCTGTGATGATCCTAAAATAGAGAGTTTATATCATGTTTTGTGTGGTGGGATAGGGACGAGGAAAGTATGGGATTTTTTTGCATGAGTGATGGGGGTGCGGCTACCCTAGGATCGATGCTGGAAAAGAACTATAAATTGTTAGTGGTTGCGCGTGTCTTTCTCATCTCAAGTTGGTTGGCTTCATGGTGTGCTTCCCAATATTATTTCCTGGGCACTTTGGAAAGCAAGATGTGCATCCCGAATGGAAGAGGTGTTGTTTGATTGGAAGGGCATAGTCGGGTTGGTGAAGACTTTTATTCTTCAAATTTATAATACATTGAAGCCGTTTAAAAGGTTGAGTTCTAGTGAGAGAGGTATACTAAGGGATCTCAATTGTCCCATTGTGCCAATAATCGCGAAACCTCCGAGGGTGTGTTCGTGGTCAAGGCCAACTACGAGTTTGTGTAAACTGAATGTTGATGGTGGTTCTTGTGGGAATTTGGGTGCGGTTGGTGGGGGAGAGATCATTCGGGATGAATATGGAAAACTTGTGGTGGGTTTTTGCACATTCTTATGGACATACAACAAACAAGGTTGCGGAGTGTCGGGCTTTTCTAGAGGGCTTGAGATTGTGTCATCAACTTGGGTTGATGGATGTTTTAGTTGAATCCAATTCGAAGGTAGAGGTGGGATGGTTTTTGTCAGAGCCTTGTAATTTCTCGTATTTGTCGGACTTTTGGGATGAAGCTATGGGCCTCATTACTTATCTCAGGGCTCGAGCGTGTCATATTTTTAGAGAGTCTAATATGGTTGCTGATTTTCTGACGAAAGAATGGGTCAATGGTCGGGTAATGGATTTTTTAGGTGATGTTTTTGGTCCGAGGAGATTTCGTGGGCTTGTTCATATGGATAGATGCAGTATACCTTATATTCATCGGTAGCCTTTTATTTAAGGGGCTGTTTTCTTTTTATTTTGGGTAAAGTTGTATTCATGGTTATTCCTCCACCTTAGTGAGGGTTTTTTAATAAATGGAGGTGCTGCCCTCCTTTCTTTAAAAAAAAAAAAAAAAAGGA
Organism: Pterocarya stenoptera; assembly: GCA_003123785.1. Lineage (NCBI taxonomy): Eukaryota > Viridiplantae > Streptophyta > Magnoliopsida > Fagales > Juglandaceae > Pterocarya > Pterocarya stenoptera. Next base: position 54,628 of record QEOT01123889.1, on the reverse strand, counting down.
TAATCTATAACAACCCACCCATTTTTCTCTCAATTGGTCACGAGTCTCGTCTACACATTTTACATATTGAAGATGTGTTTTTAAATATAACGGGTGATTTTTAAAGCGAGATCAGTGTTTTAAAGCCTTTCAAATATTTTAAATGTCCAAAATTATTCTTAAATGAGATATTTTCAGTATTATTGAACCAAGTCTGATTTTAAAGTAAGTCTCCTTTATTTTGGAAGCCCCGAAAATATTATAGTTGTAGAAAAATCATTTTATCTAAATGATTTTATTATTTAAGAATATTATGAGATTTAAATTATGTTAAAAACTCTATTTCATTAGATGTTTTTATTCTTTTAAAACTATTTAGCAAACTTCATCATTTTAATTAATGATGAAAGAATAGCATTTTTATAACATAAAGTTGATTTTAATTTATGATTTTGTATTTATATTTTATCTAGATATTTTAATTAGTTTAAATCAGTGTTTAAATTTCCATTGTTAGATCAATCTAGGGACTCCTAGATGAAGGGTTGGGATTAAAACCCCAAGGGAAACCCTAATCCCCTCACTTTCCTCTTCTCTCTCTCTCTCTCTTTTCTCTCATGCCGACAACCTCCCCCTCCCCCTTGATCTCTCATCTCCTTGGCTACTCCCAGCGTTGCCATTGTCACGCCACTACCAAGCCCAGTCACCAGCAACCTTCCCCACACCTCTCTCTCTCTCTCTCTCTCTCTCTCTCTCTCTCTCTCTCTCTCTCTCTCTCTCTCTCTCCCCTCAACCAAGCTGAAGCCTGTAGCTCTCTCTCCATTGATTTCCCTCCACCAAGCCACCACCGTGAATAGTCCCTCCCACAAGCCTCACCTGCCAATTGAACCCCTCTTCGTGGCCTCAACTTCGCCGTAGACTTCCCTATAGCTCACCCTATACCCTTTGCTCCCTCAGGTTCCCCATCACCGCTAGAGCTCCTTCCAGATTGTGGTGCTAAACCACCACAAGCCACCTTGCCCCGGGTTCTCCCTCACGGGTTTCACTCGATTTAAGTGCCTTGTCGTCGTGTGCAGCCTCCAGCCACGACTGTCACCACCCATGGCCATCCGAGGTCAGTCCTGTGACCCTGCCTCCACACCACCGTACCCTAGCCAGCCAAGGCCTTGCCTCCCTCTCCTCTCTCAACTGGCCTCTAGCACACACACACCACTCACCACCGTAGACGGCCAAGCCAACCTTTAACCACCACGATGAGACAAAAGTCCACCTCCTGCTGCCACCACGAAACCTTCCAGATCCTAGATCTACCCAAGAAACCCTAGATCTGGTTCTCTGAGATAGTCCTATTGTAAGGTCATGACAATGACCACCAAAGAGCGGCTACCACCCAAGCTAGTGGCTTCCGACACCACGGGGCCTTGTTGTACAAGAAGCAACACAACGGGTCATCTGACCCATGGTATAAACCCTCTTCATTTTCCTCGTTAGATATTTTATTGTGAAGTTTGATTATGTTGTGGACTGTGTTGTGTTGTGGAGTTCGTTGTGCTGGGTTATGTGAACGAAGTAGTTGTGGTGGTTCGTGAGGTTGTGTATTGTGAAGTGTGATGTGTCATGTTGTGGACTGTGTTGTGTGAAGTGACTGGTTGTGATATAGTGTGGAGTGTGATGTGAAGTGTCGGGAACTGTGAAACTATATCCCTCAGTAATGGTGATGTGACCTTGTGGTCAAAGTGACAGGTGTCACTGTGTAGTAGTGTTGTGGCTGGAAGTATGTGTGGGGTGATGAAGTGGTGTAATATTGATGAAGAGGGAGAATGATAGGATGTCATGAACTGGTGGGGAATGTATATGGAGTCATACATGTGATGAGTGATGAGATGGTGAAATGAAGTGGCGGAATGCCAGGTGAAGTGATGGATAACAGTGTAGCTTGGAAGTGGTTTCGAGTTAAGTGATGTGATGGGAGGTGTAGTCGTGAATGTGTTTATGTCGTGTTAAGTGTTGGGATGAACTGTGAAGTTAGATGGGTAGTATGAAAGGTCATGCTAGTTGGGTTTGAGTTGAAGGTTAGTATCGGAGTATGGAGCTTGTTTACACAAGCAAGTATTAGTGGAATTATATGTTGATCTTAGGTGATAAAAGCGGCAAGGTACATGTATAATGAGGTTGGACACATGTGCCAGACAGATTTACCATAAGTAATAGATAATCTATCTTAAGTATGGATACACGATATTTAAGCCTCAGAGTTGGCTTAAAGTTGTGTATTATGCATGGTTGAGATTTTGATGAAGTGTTGGTTATGGTGCATGAATGAAGAAATGGATGTATGCATTGACTAGGATTGGGTTGTATAACTTGGTTAGTCCAAGTTATGCATCAAGATGGATGGTTTAGTAGGAAAAGAATGATGGAGGCGACTGTGTGTCTTAGCCTTTAAGATGAATCAATGAGGCTCACCTTGAAGGATAAGAACGTGAAGTAGGAAGCATGTGAGAAAGTGTTAGTGTGTCTTAAATTTAAGGTGAATCATGGAGGTTCACTTTAAAAGATAAGCACTCGAAATAGTTTGGAAATGGTGACCTCAAGAGGGTCCCAGAAAGAGGAAATATGATAAAGGAAAACATAAAAGATAGGGATAGAAGAAGAGTGTGTCTAAGTGAGGAGTCCAAGTGAAGTGTAGTTTATGTCTTCTAAGTTTAGTTACTTATGCAGTAGAAAGGAAATTACGTTAAGGTTATATATGCATGTAGATTGATATCTGACACGCACATGAATGGACTACATGAAATGAGTATAGCATGGAGTACAGGTAAGAATTATGTTCATAGTCTTTTAGAGTTTTCTAAAAGATAAGAAAATGAAAATGAATGCTTTATTTATGAAAAGGTGCTTCCACGGGTTATATGAAATGCTTTTATGAGAAAATGTTCTTTTATGAAATGAAAGAAAATGAAATGTTTCTTAAAATGAAATGACGTTTTATGAATCTATGCTAAAGTAGTAATGTTTAAGTATATGTATGTATTAGCATTTCTTGGTAGCCCCTTTTTATGCACCCCAAAGAATAGTTGTATACATGTGAATGAATGCTATACGTAGTAATTACTGTATGTATGTTCCTTGAAATAAATGATAAGGTTTTATGCTTTATGTTATGAAAATATGTTTTATGAAATGGAGTGATGAATGAAAAGAATGAAAAAGAAAGGAACGGATGAAAGTAAAGAAAAAGAAATGACTGAAAAAAAATATATATTTTAATGTATGAAACTACATAATGGCCATGACTGATAAATGAATGATGGTACCAAAGAACTTGGCAGATTGGAATGTCTGGTAAGTAGTACTGGCGGTGCAACCAGTGCTGCCCCTGACTGAGGGATTCCCAACCAGTGACCATGGGCAGAATCAGGTCTAAAGTAAGACTGCTAACCCTAACATATGGGACGTAACAGTGTGTACCGACTAAATGAAACTGATAAGATTAATTGTATGCATGAAAGGTTTTAATTTTATGAAAGAAAAGTACAAGGTGGGAAATGTTTTGAGGAAAGAAAACCATTTTAAGAGAAAAACCTCACCTTGTAACGTTTTAAAGAAAAGAAAACGTTTTATGTAAAATATGTATGTGAGTGAGAATACTTGAATGAAAACTACGTTCTTATATTTTTATGGTATGAAGTAATGTTTACTGAGTATTCAACTTGTTTTGTTTTTATGTGTGCCCTACCCAGGAATGAAATGAGGACGAAGCGTCAAGAAAGACACAGCCCAAGGAAAAGGTGATGGAAGCCTAGGCATTTTGTGTAACGTACAAAAGAATAGTTTTGTAAAAGACCTTTTATTTAACTTAATGATTTTCACTGTAAAACTCTCTCTTATATTTATAGAGTAGGTTTCAGTTTTAAACTTAGAACCTTTCATATCCTGGAAAGGGAATGAAAAAGTTTTAAAATGATTATTAAGTCTCGTCTCTTTTTCTTAAAAACTATTTTCTAAAAGTCTCACTACAAGGACAAGCATTACATAATCTTAATATCTTTTTTTTTTTTTTTTTTTTTTATCCATAAGTGGGCGGCCAAGCGAGTAGAATATCCACCCAAATCTCGCCCTGGTTTTTCTTTTTTATTTGTATCCACCTCATACCATGCAGGCCAAGTGGGGCACACGAATAGGCCAGATGACGGGCTCCCATTGTTGAGGCCTAAAGGAAGCCCTACAATTTTAAAGAAAGAGTACTGCTACACCCATCGACACTCTCCACTGAGAGTGTCTATCGAGAAGGGTTTTATTTTTCAAATATTTTTTTAAATCTTTTAAATATTTTTAAAAAATAAAAATCACAAATTTATTAAAAAATATTTTCTTAATCTTTAATAAAAATAAAATTGGTGACATCTCGTTGAGTCCAATTATTCTCTTGGAAAAATTCAAGACCTAAATTTCGAAGGCCGAGACGTAACATGTACTGAACTCTTTTACTTTTTCTATTTTCTTCCGATTGTAGTCTGTCATAGATCCTAGACCTTAGATTGTCTTAAAAGTTGTAAGAGAAATGATGAACTACCAACTAATTTACTATTTTTAAATTATTATTGAATAAAATAATTTTTTTTTAATTTTATTTTGATTTTGATTTTGATTTTATTAATCTAAAATTTGAAAAAATTATATCTTATGAAGAAATAGTAAATAAATTGTACATGGTTGTTACCGTATCATTGCTCAAGTTGTAATAAATATATGGGGAAATGATATCTTGAAGAAAAGTCACCGATACTCATTTTATTTTTTTATTTTTTTTAATTTAATTGTTAAGTAAGTATTTTAAATGAGTTTGTAATTTTTTTTTTTTTAGATGCTTAGAGAGATTTTAAACAATACTTGAAAATACAAAAAAAAAAAAATGCATTGTACTTCTCGATAGGAATCCTCGGAGCCACTCTCGATGGCTCTAGCAGGACCCTAAATATTGGTATTCAAATGGAAGAAAGATATTTACGCACAACAATTAGAGCATCTCTTCTCTTGTTATTAGAAAATATTCCTATTATTATTCGAGTGAGTTTAACATTTTTCATGAACTATTTAATTTTAAAAAAAACAAAATATTTATATCATATCTTTTAATTTTATCCACAAGTTTTGACTAACCAACTTTGAGTTTTGTAAATATCTTTATATAGTTTATATATACATATATAATCCAGTTGAGTGTAGAACTCCCCTCTCTCCCTAAGCTCTCGAAATCTATCTCCCTAAACTCTCCCACCATCAAGATCGGTTAGAGGGGGTGGGAGCTTAGGCTCCTCCACCAGTCTAAGGGAAATCGTCGTTCGAGACTTTCTAGCACCCGACAAACAACACATGCCCCACCAGGAGTTTGCCCTCCCGCTGATCTGCAAAACCTCCAAATGCGGCCTCCACCAGAGTGGGGCGTAGCCCGCATGCGCGGGTCAAAGATTTTGGAGTTCACTTGCGTGTGACCCTCAAGCACCACCAAGGAACTTTCTATAGCCGCAACGAGCGGTCGTTCCCGATCCGGCATCTCTGGATCTTCTAATCTCGACCGTCAGTTTTGCCTCTAACTGCCTTTTCGTGCCCTGATTTTTCAATTTACAGTGTTTTCACAAAGTAATTTATTTAATGTCTCGTCTTTACTTTCTAGCAAATAAAAATCCAAAAATGTAACGCCATTCGGACCTAGGTCCAAATGGATTTTGTGTCCCCCTTCCACGTAGTCAAAGATGATGGGGTTTCCAACTCCATATCCCGATTAGTCGGGTATGGAGGTTTGTTTGTTGCGTTACTGTGACCTCTATCTTAGATAGAGAGGTCTTATCTTAGATAGAGGGGTGCTATCTTTCAGACTTCTGTCTATAGTGATTGCCGTCTGGACTAGATCATGCCAGCCGCGGAAGTATGCTGGGAAGCTATTAACATTTGTAATTAGCTTTTTTAAGTCAACTTTGTATATCCTCTTTTATGAATGGAACGAGATCCGATCTTATCAAAATATATATATACACATATATAATCGGTGGACGCGACTCTCTCTCTAGGAAAAAATTCTCTTCTTTCTCTCTAAACTTTCTCAAGCTTCAGATCAAACGCAAGGGGGTGGGAGCTTCGGCTCCTCCCCCCTCTCTCTTTCTCCCTCCCCTCCCTTCTCTGCTATCTTATTTTCTGTGTAGCATTTTTTTGTTGGTTTTGTTTTGTATTTTTTAGGTCAAATAAGGGAGGATTGTCATTCGGGTCTTTCCAGCCATCGATAGTCTACATGCGCCCCATCAGAATGATGCCCAGCTGCCGATCTTCTAGACCACCAAATATTGCATTCATCGGAGTGGAGCGTAGCCTGCACGGGCGGGACCGTGGAGCTTTCTGCCAACACCACGCTCAGATTGTCTGGGCTTCCTGACTCTGCTGCTTCCAAGATTGGCTGTTGGTTTTCCTCCCCAAGTGACCAGTGCCGTACACGTGCCAATGCCTAACCTTTGAGCACTGTTCATCCTTTATTGTTTTTCTGTTCTGTAATTTTCAATGTTTTCTAGTTGTTTTCTATTTTCTGTTTTGTTGTTAATTTTGTTGAGCCTTTGGATCAGACATAATTCGGAGCAAGAGCTGTTCGAGAGTGTTGGGCGATGCTACACTGGTGGTCATACGGCTGGACTTTGTGGTCAATGCGCGAGCTAGGTGCTCGTCCAGGCCGGATTCGAGATGCCGATGCTTTCAGTGGGCGTGACGTCTGGGGTTGCACCAGTACTTGGGGTCCTATAGTTGTTTTGTATTTAGGTATAGTTTTGTTTTTTAGTTAGTAATAAAATAGAAATAGTCTATTAGATTTAATGTTCATAGCAGTGTCCCGCACTCATCCTCCTAGGGAGGACTGGGGGACCTTTTAGTTCTGTTTCTACAGAGCGCTTTCTCTATTTAGGAGAGAGTTTGTTTAGAAGTTAAGACAATGTCCGCCACAAAGTAATTTGTGTGTGGGGAAGCCCCAGAACTGATGCGTAGTTGACTTATAGTCTGATTTTTTCATATATTGATAAGTCACATTTGTAACTTCGGTTCATTAATGAAATGAGTCTATTTCCATAAAAAAAATATATATATATAATCACCTTTATTTGTAATAATCTAAGCAATACTTAATAGCACCAAGAATATGATTTCCTATTACAGCCCTAGTTTGTCCCTTACGGACCATCCTTTTGTGAGGGACAGGAGGCCGCCCTCGGAATTGGGATTTTAACTACCGAAAATTGTGTTTTCTTTAAAAAAATTACCAAATATTTTTTAAATATGGATAACTTAATATTCTCATGCTATTATAAATGTCATGTAATTAAGATTCTTACAATTTTTTTTTTTAATATCATTTTGGATACCAAGAGAATCGCAATTACCCGTATTTGATGAATATCTAACAATATTCATTTTGATAGATACTATGGAACACCCTCTTTCTTGGGGTTAGGAATGTCACGTGCTTACGTAAATATAGTCAGGAAAGAGACTTGTATAATTAAATAAAACATTATTTACCACATAATAGAGTTGATAAATTGAACTATGTCTTAAACAAACAAAACCATAATCCCAAACCAACTGAAATGAAAAAGAAAGTCACACAATAAGTCACTAACATCATAGTCTGCTCCTTCTAAGCTTGGCCCGCTTGCTCGTACTGATCATCATTCTCACCTGGATTTTTAAAAACATGAAATAAAACTAAAATGAGTCTTCAACTCAATAAGAAACTCAACACAACATAAACATAATAAACATGAATTTTTCATATAAGTTTTCATGTTGAGAGCTTAAAATCATGACCGATCATACTAATGTTTATGTTATGCCTGATTTGTATTGATTTATTTGAATATCTTATTGTTATGACTTATCTGATTTATTTGACTAATCTAACTGGCCAACACACTTAACCCTATGTGCAAGGTTGTATACCGGCCCCACATCCTTTCTATCACAAGGGGAGCTGCTGAGGTAGTAGTCTGGCATACTACGATAGACCACGCTTGAGTCTATGACTTACATATCTATCTAAAACTGCAATGGTATCATGCACTTGAATGGTCATCTAATTAAATTGATTTGATCTTATCTTGGACTTGAACTTAAGAAAGTTTACATGTCTTATGCGACATGAGATGCATGACATAATACGTACATAATTATAATTGTTGAGTCTAAACATGATGCAGAATGATATGATCGTGTGTTATGTTGGATGACATGTTTGCATATATCATGACATGCATTGTACATAAAAGCGGCTGTCAAAGAATTGACTTTAATAATAATTTATCTAAACTGACATGTGGTGATCATAATTCATCATCAAATTACTTACCTCGCTATGCTACTTCCTGAATCTCACTTCGTAGCTCGTCACCTATTTCGTATTAAAAGTCACAAAATCTATCTAGAAAAATATGTCCTAATATCCCACTTAATTAAATGCACACTATAGAAAATAATCAAATAAATCTTTTGTTTAATATATAAAATCAATGAATGTTCATATTTTAAATTATTTAAATAGTTATAACATATTTTCACTTTCAAATTATAATTTAGTAGAATACTTGGTCTATATTTAATTCTATTAAAATAAGTCCTTAAAATCTCAATTCTTAAAATAGGTTTACTTCCTTATATTTAACATAATTATTCAATTAGAAATCTAATAAATACTATCATTTAAATATTCTTAACATGTTTCATTATTTTCTAATTATAACTGCAATATAAAAATTTTACCAAATCTGAAAAAATAACAACAAAACTTTGATTTAATTAAAGTTAATCATATTTAAAATTCAAATCCTATTTAAACTACTATTATAACCTAACAATAATCTAATACTAATAACATTTTATCAATTAGTAGGAATTCGTGTTGTATTTAAAATTTATTAAATAACAATGGAAACTGGTCTCATAAAATAGACTCATTATATTATTAAACCATTTATTATTTACTATTGAAATCTAATTATAAAAATTAATATTTAATAATATAAATATTTTCTTAATATTTTCTATAAATCATAGGTTAACATAATTATTCAAATAACACAAGCCAAACTTAAAGATTAAGCCATTCCAATTTAAAATATTAGAATAGTTTCTTGAAATAGATAAATCAAGCTTGTTTAAAATCAGGTCCAATTAATACATGCCGAGAATAAAAACTTTAAAGCTAAAACGCTAATGCCATGGATTCATTACAACATAAATGAGATTTTGCAGTGGTTTGACAACTGTGACAGTACCCAAACCATCACCAAAAAGTATTTTTTGTGATGGTTTTTGGAAACCGCCACTAAAGACAGCTGAGAAATTGTATTACTTTCAAGCGTATACATATCCACGTTCGAATGGTCCCTAGACATTCAAATGTTGAGGCTACTTACGTGCAAACATGTTCGAACGTTAATTTATTTAATACTAAAGTTAGATATTTTAAATTAAAAAAGATTGAAAATTGAAGTTCAGTGATTTAATAATAAAGTTGGATAAGCTAACATTAAAAAAGATTGAGAATTGAAATTCAAAAACAGTAGATATATTAAATAATATTATTTATCACATATAATAAAAATAAAGTACAAAATATGATAAAATTTTTTAAACAACACTCAGATCAACGTGTTGTTCACAAATCATGTACTGCGGAACTCCTCAATCAATGTTGTGACTTTCTCATTTATAAAATCTACACAATGGGCAATCTCGGTGACACTCTCCTCTACAACCGCAATCTCTCTGTCGATCTATCGGTCGATATGCGTAGTAGGATCTGAGATCACTGCATCAACCCAAGCAGGCTGCGCATTCCCCATAGATGTACCCGTCAGATGCTGACTAGTACTCCCAATATAAGGAGTAACACCGGGCCCAGATTGGATCAGAGGAACAAGATCTGGTACAAGACCAGGCTTATGTCGAGCATGCCCCCTCCCTTGTCCAATGCTCCAACAGTGTGTAGTCATGTTGAAGGGGCTGATCTGCTCTGTCAGCCACTCCTCCACCTAAGGTGGCACTCTCCTGGCCAGTCATAGCCGAGTAATGATGACTCCATATGGAAGGTTGTCCTTAAAGATGATGCTCGCCTCGTAACGGATCCTCTCAAAAATACTCAGTGGCAAGTCGATGGGCTCTCCACGTGCCGCTCATATCAAGAACTATGCGCAAGTCCGGCTAAATGTGGTCTTATGTACCATAAGATCAATATTTTTTGCAATAATAAGATGCTATATGCAAAGAAAAGGGAGCAACTTATCTGGTTGAAGGAGTTCTTCTTATCAAGCTACGTGTGATCTCTCCCAGTGAGAATATAGAAATGAAGTATACACTTCAAGAAAGTTTTTTACGGTGGCCATTTGGCCATTGGCAACCCCGTGGTGGCCGGAAAATCAAGATGAAAGTCCGGCCACCAATGGGTTTTGATTAATATCGAAACCTCCATTAAACATCAAAAAAAGCATACTATGGGTTAAAGAGGGATGCTTATCTCTTTTGAGATGTTTGTGGTGGCATTCGACGACGGCGGTGACGGTTGCAAGGTGGCAAAGTCAACGGTTTGAGTAAAAAATGAGATACGGTTTTGCTGAAATGTCGTTTCACGTTCGGACGATAGCTTATATACACTTAATGTTTGAACAACATTCGAATGTTCTAGTGTTAATGTTCAAACGTCACTTTGTGAGCAAGAGCGCCATCCAAACATTACTATTTGTACGTTCGAACATTCATCACTTAATTTCCGAGACATCGAATGTTATATTTGTACGTTCAAATTGTTCTAGAACAAATTTTTGATAATTTACACTAAATAATATATTATTTTATATAATCTAATAATAATATTATTGATAATATAGTTGTTATATATTGTGAATATATTATCAATCAAGAATATTATTACTATACTATACTTATACATTATGTACAAGTATATATACTATATTAGTCTAGTGTACTAGTATACTAGTATTATACTAATGTTCTTAATATATTGTTGGGGTATATATAATAAACTACTATTATATACTAATATATTATAAGCTACTAATTTATAATATACTATACATTACTATATATACTAGTAAATAATATATAATACATACCCTATACTGTATAATATATACATTACTATGTCATGTATACATTACTATGTGAGATAATTATGTTACATATTGTGCGTAATTAGAATATTATATCACCATTATTGTTTAAAAAATATATAAATATGTGACTAACATTCAAACAATATAAATGTATGTTCAAACGTCTTGAGGTGACGTTAGAACATTTAAATACACGTTCGAACATTTTTAAAAATTTGGCGGGACATTTTTCACGTTAATTGTTAGACAATATATGTAGAACCTAATTTCATTCAAGTTTGAACGTGTACAACTTAACGTTCTAACGTCACATCTTGATGTTCGAACATTAAATTCTATGTTCGAACGTGAATGAAATTATTGGCAAGATCCTTCTTGCATGAATTCTTGGAAACCTAGCCTAACGTACATAGCAACATTATCAACATAACATTTGAACATTTATTGTTTACATTCGAACGTTATCCACATGATGATTGATAAGTGCTTGTTGTGGGGATTTTTAACGTTCACACATCAATAGATGTGCATGCGAACATTTGTACTTTTTAAAAAGTAGGCGGTTCTTTCCGCGAGAACCCAAAATTTTACAGAACGTTTGAACGGTCCGTGGTTTGATGCAACGACTTTTCATTTAAAATGTTGTTGCAATAACTTGTATGATGATTTAATGCGCCGTCGTTCTGGTTAAGTAGACCTATTGCAGTGACCAAAGTCACTGCAATAAGTTGAAGAAATTCAAAAAATTAAAGATGCCCCAAGTCTGGGGCGTCTTTATTTCGCACAAGATGAAGGCAATTCATCCCATTTGCCTTCAACCCGTACAGAATATAGAGAGAGAGAGAGAGAGAGAGAGAGAGTGTGTGTGTGTGTGTGTGTGTGTGTGTGACAGTTAGAGTGAGAGAGAGCTTGACTGAGTGAGTGAATTTTTTTCTTTGTTCTTAAAGGGAGGTTAGTGCAATATGGATTATTTTCTTGTGTTTTTTCTTTGTTTATTTAGATTTTTTTTTTTTTTTTTTTTGAAAATGGATGTTTCATTCATTAAAGCAATTGCTGGATACATGGAGGGTAATCCTCAATAAGAATACAATCTTCATTAAAGCAATTGCTTGAAAGTGAGTCACCTTCAAGGATAATTTGTTGAAGTCCCAGTTCAGCACAGAATGAAGCTGCCCTTCGAGCTGCTATAGCCTCACCAAGGAGAGGGTCAGGAAAGAGATCCATAGCTGTGCACAGAGAGGCTATAACAAAACCTTCTGAGTTCCTAACAATAACACCTATCCCCAATCTCTGATTGCCTTTGTCAATGGCAGCATCCCAATTGGATTTGTAGTTACCGAGTGGAGGAGCAATCCACCTGCTGGTTTTTGGTTCTTTGACTTTAGTTTGCTTCATTCCCTTCTCAAGCCATAAGTTGATGGATGCCAACTCTGTTTGGACCTGTTTTGACACTTGAAAGGATGAAAGGAATTGCTGTTCAAATAACCAAGTGTTCCTTCTATGCCATATAGCTTTTACTATGGCTACAAATTCAATGAGCTCCACAGGGGATAAGTGGGCCATTATAAGGACTAAGGTATCTTTGAATGAGCCTTCAAGGACACTAAGTTTCTGAATCCTTCTTGAGCTCAAGGCCCATAAATCTTGGGCAGCACCACAAGACCAGATAGCATGAGCTACTGATTCGGGTTGAAGGCAACAAATGGGACAGAGAGGAGAATCTCCCATTTTTCGTTTAGTCAAGTTCAGGTTGGTAGCTAAGGACTCACTAGCAGCTCTCCACAGGAAGGTTTTAGTAGCTTGAGGTACATGGATACTCCAAATTGTGTTCCAAAATTTCGAGCTGGACTTCTGGTTTAAGGACTGTCCCACTCTATCTTCTGTAATTGAACCTTGAAGGTAATAAGCACTTCTCACAGAGAACTTTCCATTGCTTGAGCATCTCCATGTCAACAGGTCTTGACTCCTGCATATGCTTAGTGGAATCTGTTTAATTAAATGTGCCTCTGAATCTGAGAAAATGGCATATATGAGAGGGAGATCCCACTGCATGGTGGCTGGATTAATGAGCTCAGAAACTGGGGCTTCAGCATCTAGGATGTGAATAGGGGATTGCACTTTGAAAGTAGATGGACAAGGGATCCACGGGTCCTTCCATATCTTGATTTTCCTACCATTTCCAACTTTCCATAAAAGTCCTGCTTTTAGAACTGGTCTGGCCAAGGTGAAGCTTGTCCAAACAAAAGAGTCTTGAGCTTTTACTTTAGCTAAGAAGAAGTCAGATGTGGGGAAATACTTTGCTTTAAGGACCTGGGCTGCAAGGGACACAGGGTTTTGAATGATTCTCCACCCTTGTTTAGCCAATAGAGCTAAATTGAAGTGTTCAAAGTCCCTAAAACCCAATCCCCCCTGCTACTTTGGTTTCCCTAAAGTTTGCTAGCTCAACCAATGAGTTTTCAATCTGCTATTGTTCTGCCCCCACCAGAAGGATTGCAGCAGCTGATTGAGTCTTCTTAGGATGCTTTTTGGGTGTTTAAAGATGCCCATGCTGTAAGTAGGGATAGATTGGAGCACTGATTTTAGTAAAGTCTCATTTCCAGCTTGAGATAACAGGTTGCTTTTCCAGTTGACCATTTTTGCTTTGATTCTATCAAGGATAGAGTGGAAGGCCTTGGTTCTGTTTCTGCCCACATAGGCTGGTAGTCCCAGGTATTTATCAAAAGATCCAGAAGCTTTTATACCTGAGTGTTGGAGAATGGCTTGTTGGGCTTCGAGTTTTGTATTGCTGCTGAATAATATAAATGTTTACTCAATGTTAAGTCTTTGGCCTAAGACTTGTTCATAGTTGGATAACACTTGCTGCAATCTGCACCATTCATGTGGGTTTGACTTGCAAAAAACTAGACTATCATCTGCAAAAAGGAGGTGGTTTACTTGAAAAGAGCCTCGGGCAACTGGGATCCCAGAGATTACCCCCTGCATCTCAGCTTGGTTTAAGCTATGGCTGAGGAATTTAGAACAGATGATGAATAGGTAGGGAGATAAAGGATCTCCTTGCCTAATACCTCTAGATGGGGTGAATTTTTCTTGAGGTATGCCATTCACTAGAATAGAATAGCTGACTGTGGAGACACACTGCATTACCAACTCTATCCATCCACTATCAAAGCCCATTTTACTCATTACTTTACTCAAAAAATCTCATTCCACACGGTCATATGCTTTGCTCATATCCAGCTTGAGGGCCATATAGCCATTATGCTTATCCTTTAGTCTAGTTTGCATGGAGTCCAGTAGCTCGTAGGCAACAATTACATTGTCTGAGACAAGCCTTCCTGGAACAAATGCACTTTGGGTGGAGGAAATCAGGTTAGGCAAGATAAGCTTGAGTCTGTTGGCAATGGTTTTAGATATAATCTTGTAGAACACATTGCAAAGGCTGATTGGTCTGTAGTCTAGTGTAGAAAGGGGGCACTTCTTTTTGGGAATTAGAGAGATGAAGGTTTGATTAATCTCTTTAAAGCCCTTTCTAGTGTTCAATGCTTCAAGGACAGCTGTTGTTACTCCCTTTCCAATGATAGGCCAATGTTGTTGGTAAAAAATTGCTGGGAAACCGTCTGGGCCTGGAGATCCAAGAGGATTCATGTCCTTAATGGCAGCTTCAACTTCCTGTTTAGCAAAAGGTTTAGTAAGAGAGTAGTTCATTCTGCACTTACTGAGTGAGGGAAGGAATTGAGGGCAGACTCGATATCACTTGGATTAGAGGAAGAGAACAGAGCTTGATAGTAAGCCTGAAAAGTCCTTGCTATTTCTCCCTGATCAGTACACACCCTGCCATCCTCAATTCTGATTTGTTTAATTTTATTCACCTGTTTCCTTTGAGAAGCACATCTATAAAAGTATTTAGTGTTTCGATCCCCATCCTTGAGCCACCTTTGTTTGGCTCTTTGCCTCCATCTCAGCTCTTCTTCTTCAAGATAGCCATCTATTTCTTTCTGGAGTGCACTAATTTGTCTACAATGCTGGCCCGAGTTCAAGTTTTGTAGTAGTCTAAGCTATTCTCTCTTCTAGATTAATAACCTTTGCTGCTGTCTAAACTCTTTCTTACTCCATATCATGAGCTTCTTCCTACATGATGTCAATCCATTCCAAGTAGAAATAAGACTTGAAGTCTGAGGAGTTTGCTCTAGCCAAGTTGCTTTAATAAGTTCAGTGCATCCTTTTCGTTTGCCCCAGGCCACTTCATATCTAAAAATCTTTTGCTTAGGAGCTATTTCATGCGCAAAGTTTGCACACGAAATATATAAGGGAAAATGATCAGAGCATTGTCCTGGAAGAATTGATACCTGATTATAATCAAATAGATTAAACCATTCTTCATTAACTAAGGCTCTATCCAGGCGACATTTGGTAAAATCAGAGCCCTCCCTTCCATTACTCCAGGTAAACTTAGCCTCTATATCCCAGATCCACAAGACCACAATCTGATAAGGCTATCCTGAATTCTTCCATCTGTTTGAAGGGGCGTGTGTTGGAACCAAAATATTCATCCTGAAATATAATTTCATTAAAATCTCCCATACACGGCCAGGGGTTATGAACTCTGGAATGAATTAGTCTAAGAAGGTCCCAACTGTCACTTCTTTTGGCAGTGATAAACTGGCCATAGAAACCAGTCACCATCCAATTCTTACTCAAAAGGTTAGATGAACTTGATATAGAGATATGATGATGTGAGTAAGAATCTAAGGTCGCATCTAATTCCTTCTTCCAAAACATAGCTATACCCCCACTTCTACCAAAACTGTCAATAGAGAAGCTATGGTCAAAGTTTAATTTGTCACGAATAAGATCTATTTCCTTTCTACTACATTTTGTTTCACTGAGAAAAACAATATCGGGCCCTTCTCTTTCACCAAAAGGTGAAATTCACGAACTGTCCGAGGGTTCCCAAGCCCTCGACAGTTCCAAGCTAGGTGTTTCATGGGGATTGGAGGGGCTGGAAACCAGCCACTGCCAATTGAGCTTGTTTAGTTCTCTTCCTTGTCATGATAAAACCTTGAATTTCTGGATTAGGTCTTTTCTTTAGTTTTGGGCCACTAGATTCATACATAACCGTATCAGTTGGGCTATGGGTTACTCTAGGCCCCAGTTCTCTAGCCCTCCTCTTCCACTTAGTTTTCATAGTACTCACAGCATTGAATTTAATAGGTGAATTCTGAGAAGATGGGCTGCCTTGTGTCAGGTCTCTAGCAGGCCTTGGAGAGGCTTGACTAGTGTTATCCAGCATATGATCATGGTGTGGCAAAGCTCCTTTTGACGACAAGGACTCCTTAGAGTGATCATCCATCAGGTGATCAGAATTTACCTGAAAAGGGGTGTCTGATTGCACTTCTGTTTTGCCCCTATTGCTCTTTACGTGAAAAGGTCCCAGTGGTTGGTAATTGTCAAAACTCCCAAAGTCAACATGTTCAACGCCTACTTTGGATTTGCATTTGACATGCTGTCCCATCAAATCTTCCTCATCCCTGCTCGCATCACTTTGTTTTGGCGCCAACGTCCTGTGTTTTCGAAGTCACCCTCCTTCTTGCCAAATGCTGGTGAGCTCTTCAGCTGTGAACTTGCTCTAAGCCAGGGGCCATACTGTGGTCTTATTTCTTCACGACCTTTACTCTTAGATAAAGGAATTGGGTAGGACAAGCCAACATGTTTGATGGCACCACACTGGAAGCAGAAAAGTGGAAGTCTCTCATACTTGAAGGGAATCCAGAATCGTTTCCCTTCCATGTTAATGAACCTGCCTCGAGAGAGAGGCTTACAAATATCTAATAAAACTCTGACTCTAAGGAAATGGCCCCAAGCCATGCCACTTTCATCCACATCCACCAAGACGACAGTTCCCGCCGCTGCACCCACCTTTTCACCCATGGTTTTGTTCATCCCTGCAAAAGGCAGGTCATGTAGCTGTATCCAAAACGGTTCCTCCTTGAAGACTATGTCTTTGGGTGCCACACATCCTTCACAATCAAATAAGCAAACCAGTGACCTGTCAAAAGACCAAGGCCTTCCCGATAGAACTCGTTCCTTCTCCAGTTGATTATGAAATTCAACCAAGAATTTGTTAAAGCCAAGATTTTTAAAGGAAACCTGTCCCTCCACTTTCCATGCCTTGCTCATGGTGTTTCGAAAAGCTCTTCTATTCGTTTCTTTTTCCGCAACAATAAAGGCAGCCAAGCAGTTCCTGCTTTTTTGTATAGAAGATAACACTTCCTCAAATGGAATGATGACTTCCTGCTTTTCTTCCTCTGTGAGACTTAAACCTTCGTAAAGGTTAGATAACTCTTCCGCCATACCGTAACTCTGTGGGGATCACTCGACAGAAAACTCTCTTCGGAGCAACGTCCAAGAGAGAACCTCTATGTTCAAAAGAACAGTAGAGAGGAAAACTCCACCTTTCTAGGAAAGAGGAGAGCCCGTGCCACACTTAAACATTGTTTATTTAGATTTATTTTGTTGTAACTATGTATTGTTTATTTTGAACTAACTAGTATTGTATTTTTTTTTTTTTAAGGATTATTTGTTGAAGCTTTTGATTTGTAAAGGGATATTGTTGGGCTAGTTATATTTCTAAACTTTGTTGAGAATATGCTATGATTTTTTGTGAATATGTTGTGATTTTGTGAATATGTTGTGAATATATTAGTAGTTTGTTGTGAATAAGTTCAAAATTTAATAAGATTATATTGTGCTTCTTTGAATAAATTGTGAATATGTTCAAAATTTAATAAGAATATGTTGTAATTTTTTCAATATATTGTGAATATGTTGTGAATATATTGGTAATTTGTTGTGAATATGTTGTGAATTTAAAAAAATATATAGTGAATATGTTGTGATTAAACATAATAGTGGAGTGGTTTGTGCATATATTGTCAATAAAAAAAATATTATGAAAATATTGTGAACATATAATGATTTGTGCATATATGTGTGAATGAAAAAAATATTTTGTGTGATTTGTGATAATATTGTGATTTGGGAATATATTGTGAATAATAAAATATTTTCTAAGTTTTTATTATATAGTGATTAGTGATTATTGTGAATGTAGGAGATAAAAAATATAGGAAAAGTAAGAATTCATAATTAACTAATAAATAATAAATTAATAAGATATTAAGCAATATAAGTATATATTGATTAATATATACTAAACAACTTAAAAAAACAATTAATATATATTAAGCAATATAAGTATATACTAAAAAAAATTTAAAAAATAATTAAACACTATTAAAAACTTGTGATTTGTAACATATAATATTTTAAAACAAATAAATTATTTATAACATATACTAGGTTTGAAACAAATAGCTAATTAATAAGATATTATACAATACAAAAAATTAATTAATAATAGAAATAAAGCAATATAAGAGAAATAAAAAAAATTAACTAACATGATATTAAACAAATACTATATATTAATAAGATGCTAGATTATACTATATAACTAATAAACTAATATGCTATCAAACATACAAAGTAATTCATAACATACTTAGTAAATAAAACAAATAAGATCAAAGCATACTAAGAATAATATATATCAAGTAAGAAAAAAACATACTAAGTAATTCATAACTAATGACTACAAATAACTAATAAAAACAAATCATTAATAAATAACTTTAACTTTAATTTAATTTATACTAATATGATTAATTTCTAAATAATTCAAACAACATACTCCACATACATTACTCAGAAAAAAGCCTCCCAACACTGGACATAGCTTGTGTGTAGTATATATCTATATATTATTTGTTAGAGTTTGCATGACATTGCATGAATAACCTTAAACCCATTTGGGAATTAGTGTACACTCAGGTGTTCACTAATTCCTTAATTGTCCAATATAGACAGTTTGAGATTATATTATCTATATTGCACATTTTCGGTACTTCTACTTTACACGTTTAGTATGAAGTTCAGTGCCTTCCTCATTTGTTCTTCGGGTGTACTGCTCGTAGGGTGACAATCCGTCTTTGTGAACATGTATACTTGGAGAACTAAAGGGAGGTGCTACCGAAATTTCTACTAACTTGAAATGTAGAAGAGTGACGAAATTTGTGCAATATAGATGATATAATCTCGAATGGGATAGGACCAACTACCTTTATCTAAAGAGCAGTGGGAATTGGAGCATGTGATGCATGTGAAATTAGTTTGCATTATACTAATCGATAGGTTTTCTTAGAAATGGATAAAATTTGGATGCGTCTTGGCAATAGACTTGGAAATGACTATGTATCGTATGCATGTGGAGTTAGAACCTTTATTAATTTTGCTCGGTCCTCTGCAAATAATCACGGTTATATTAAATGTTCATGTCGAGCGTGCAAAAATTTATGTGCTATAGGATTGGATGAAGTGGAAAGACTTATATTTGTGAATGGTATGGATTTAGAGTATACCCAATGGGTATTGCATGGTGAGCCATATGAACAATCAACCGAGTTTATGTTTAGTCATGGTATTGATATGCAGCACATGGATGAAGACATTGAGCGAGATGACCTTAATGAGCGGGATGAGATGGAGGAGATATTGGGTGACATTGAAGCTGTGATATTTATGGATGAAATAAATGAGGATGCCTCAAATGGTCGAGGGACTGAATTGGAGAATTTCTCTACAATGTGGGAAGATACAAAGCATGAGCTTTTATCCTAGATGTACAAAACACAACAAAATTTCATTTATTGTGTGGCTAATTCACATTAAGTTGTTGTGTGGAATGTCAACAAAAGCAATCAACATGGTATTGGACATATTTAATGAGGTATCTCCTGAAGGTTCTGCATTGTTGAAGAATTTTTATGAAGTGAAATAGTTGAGAAATGGGTTAGCGTTTGAGTACAAGTCCATACATACAAACAAAAATGATTGTATTTTGTTTTGGAAAGAGAATAAGGAAAAACAAGCTTGTCTCATATGCGGAGAGTCGAGGTGCAAGGCTAATAAAAATATTCTAGTGAAGATTTTGAGTTACTTCTCGCTGAAACCTAGATTGCAAAGGCTATATATGAGTAAAACAAACAGCTCAATATATGAGGTGGCATGAGGAGAAAAGAGTTAAGGATGACGAATTTATAAGACATCCAGCTAACTCACTTGTGTGACAATCTTTTGATGATCAATACCCAGAGTTTGGCAACGAAGCTCGTAATGTGCATCTAGGACTAACAACGGATGGATTCAATCCCTTTGGCAATATGAGTACAAGTTACAGCACCTAGCTCATACTGTTGATTCCGTATAATCTTCCACCACGGAGGTGCATGAAGGCGCCAACATTCCTGATGACTTCACTGGAGAAGTGAATGATAGTGTAGCATATCTTTCTTCCTATGTCGGCACACTAGTCTGTGCTTATGCTCCATTTTATGTACGATCATGGAGATATGTTCCGAATGAGGTTAAGGATTACATTAGAAGTCGCGTACTGGTGAGTTTATATACAATAGTAAATTTTTTTTCGAGATGTTTGGATTTCATATTTTTTACGCAATTTACTTCTTAGGATGAATTTGACCTCAATTTTGAGCGTAGCAAGGATTTGCGAACTATAAATGAGTTGATGGCTATATTATTTCGGCGTCACAAGGGAAGATGTCATAATCACTTTAAGAAACTCGAGATGTTGAAAGATGTTGTTCAGTCCCCTTTCCAGAAATCGAAGTTAGACAATTAGAAGTGTTGTGATCTTTTCGGAAGTCCAGATTATCAGGTATTCTAGATTTATCCCCTATAACTTATATACTAATATATTAGTTCCATATATTATAATTAACATTCTTAATTAATCTTGTAGCACTTAAGTTCTATGAATGTACAAAATAGAACGACTTTGACAATCCACCATCGCGCCAGTTCAAAGTCATTCCAACGTCTTGCCAATAAAATAGTAATTAATAACTTATTAAAATTCACTCATTTTTATCATATTCTTCTATTTAACTACTAACATTATTTTTTAAAATTACTAATGTAGCTTTGTTAGAAACGTAATGATCTTGAAAATTTCTCCCTCATGTCTATGCTGATACTCACATTATTGAGCACAGTGAGTGGAATGATCATGTCGCTAAAAATAAATATGTAAGTGAGATTATTTTCTCTGAATAAATTATACAACATATAAATACATATTATGCTTGAGTCTTCATTTCTTTTAATATGTTACTTATTGTGTGTTTTATTTGTAATTGCAGGAAAAAATGATTGAAATGCAGTCGACCTCTCCTATCATTACTACCTCGACTTCGAAAGTTAATAATCTTGCCAAAGATTTAGATGCAACACACCAAGAAATTGCGCAAAGGTCGAGACAGTAGGACTTGGAGTCTCTCTTATCACGACAGTTTGATTTAAAGACGCGTTTGCAGGAGTAACAAAGAGACCAAGAGGAGAGAATACACATTGAAGTTTAAGAGCAAGTATAGAGGGAGATGCTGGTCCATATGGAACTTGTTATGTCACTGCAGCAAGATCGCGGTGGCGAGGAAAGAAGAAGAAATGAATATATATTATCATTATTAGTTATTATATTTATCGTGCAATATGATACAATTTGAACGCTTTTTAATTTTATGAAATTAATTTTTTGATCAGTACGTTTGAATGTAAAGAATAAATGTTCGAACATGGCTTCATATTCGAACCAACGTTCGAACATAATACCACCGAATTCCAACAAAACGTTCTAACGTAAGTCACTCCATTCGAATGTTTCCACCCACAAACGATCTAAACATTAGAATAGATAGTTTCAAATGACAACCCAACATCATTAAACATTTTATGTTTGAACGCTTCACCATTAACATCCGAATGCTACATTCAAACGTCTCCGAGCAAACATTCGAACATTGCTACGTTCAAATGTAAATATTAATCGTGCGAAGCAAAAACAATGAACGTCAAATTTTTTTACGTTCAAATGTTACTCGGTCAGGTTAACGTTCAAACTTTGATTTTACATGTGAATGTTACTTTCTATGATGGATTTTAATTGTAACAAAAAAACTTCTCATTCAAATGTTACATCTCACGGAAGACTTCCAACAGTCACAAAATATAATTTTTGTGAAGGTTGAATAGTAAACCGTTACAAATTACTTTTTGTGACGCCTTTTAGGTAACGATCGTGGTGACGGTCTCAAACTGTCACAAAAAAAGTATTTGTGACGGTTTGCTTATTTTTTGTGACGATTTCATCCGTCACAAAAGCTAAAATATGTTGTAGTGATTAGAGGATATGCAGGTAATTAAAACTAAAGGTCTACCCTTTTACACATTAGGGTAACATATATATATAGGCTCATTTTCACTTGAGAGTTGAGAGTATCACACATGCAAGAGAGAGAGAGAGTTGTCAGAAGAGCTTATCGAGAGGGAGAGAGAGAGAGATCAGTGAAAACCACATCACTAGAAAGGAAAAAGACCATGCGACCGACTCACCGAGGGAGAAAGGATGCCATGTGATGGAGCTGGTGGCCAGACCGAGTCAAAAACCACGGTGGTGGTTGGTCGGTCGCTTCTATGTGTGTTGGGAGTCCTGCAAGAGTGTTGAGTTACTGTTCTGGGAGTGGATGTAATCAAATGGTTGCGTGCAATGGAAATTGGGAATACAAATGAGAAATAACATAGGGGATGAGAAGTGTTTGTAAAAAGGATTCAATTACTCAAAAGCTTGTATTGATAATAAGATTCTTTAAGGGAATCCCTAAACGTCCATACATTCAGACCTTTCAATAAACTTTCCAGGTGATTCTTTTGTTTCCTCTCTCTTTCCCATATATCCAGGACCTCAAATTTGGTAACTAAATTCTAGTAAATGATAAACTGACCTGATAAACACTTGCAAAATGACAGAAAAACTAAACGCACCATTTGGTGTTTTTAGTCCTAAAACTGTGTGTATTACAGTAAATAAAAAAATGACAGACACTAAGAATTGATTAAATGATGCATATTGCAGCTCCTAAGTGGCAACCCAACTTCAGCCAACACGCCTCGTTCCCAGTCCCATGCCTCTCCACTTAGCTCACTTCAAACAACTTCACCTTTAGTTCAATACATACTTGCTTTACTTTCTTCTCAACTCCTCTTTAGGGTTTGCGACGCCAACTGGTTCCTAACAAATCCCCTCCGTTCATAGCACATTGCCCACAAGGTGTGGGTAAAGGACTTAAAACTTCTATAAAACTTCCCAACTACTTTCTTTTACCAGTAAACCAACCCACTTCTAAAGTATCTTGGTGATGGTTCGGTTCCCCTATTTTCTCATACGCCTTTCCAAAACTTTCTATGGTTCGGGATAGATCTCATCCATGGTGTCAGTAGGAAGCAAAGTTAGGAGGACTTGGACTTGCGACCCCAACTTTCTCTTGAGGCAAGAGAAATGGATCGTGGGATGTATCCTAGACGCTAGGGTTAACTTCAACCGATAAGCCACTAAACTGATCTTATCTTCAATTGGAAATGACCCATAATATCTAGTAGATAGTTTCATATTATGCCTCATTGCTAGTGATTTTTGCCTGTATGGTTGCAATTTCAAATAGACCCAATCCCTTTTTTCAAATTCTCTCTCAGTTCTTTCTTATCTGCATAATACTTCATACGGCTCTGTGCATCTACTAAGTTATGTTTCAATAAGTTGATGATTTGGCCTCTGTGGCTTAAGAATTCATATGCTACTCCATTAACAGTAGTTCCAGGAACGTATGATAGTAGTATTGGGGGTTGATAGCCATAAGTAGCCTCGAATGGGGTCATTTTGGTGGTTGTGTGGTAGGTAGTGTTATACCACCATTCTGCCATAGGTAGCCATTATGACCAAACCTTGGATTTAACCCTTACATAACACCCCAGATACCTTTTGATGCATTTATTTAACGCTTCAGTTTGGCCGTCCATTTGTGGGTGGTAGGCTAAACTAAGGTCTAGTGATGATCCTTGAGCTTGAAAAACGACCTTCCAAAATGAACTTAGGAAAATTGGGTCCCTATCTGGCACAACTGACTTTGGGAACCCATGGAGTTTGAAAACATGCCTCATAAATTCTTCGGGCACACCTTAGGCTATGTAAGGATGGGCTAGAGCAATGAAATGACCATATTTTGTGAAACAGTTGACCACCACAAAAATAACGCTAAACCCCTTGGAAACTAGTAATCCCTCGACAAAATCAAGAGATATGTCAGTCCAAGGATGATGGGGAATGGGCAAGGGCTGAAGCAGCCCTACTGGATGTGAGGTTTTGTACTTCATAGCTTGACAAGTCTCACATTCCCTCACTAGTTGTTTGATGACCCTTTTCATAGCCCTCCAGTAGAAGTCACGTTTAGCCTGATGATAGGTTTTCAAATATCCTGAATGACCTAGTTGGCAGCTGTGGTGCACATATTGCAGCACCCTTTTTTTTTTACATCAGATTTAGGATCCAACACTACCCTTCCCCTTTTAATGATTAAACTCTGCTGTATTGACAAACCCTTAGGACAGTTTTGGTTGTTTATGAGCTGATTCAACAATTCAACCAACTCATTGGACTCTTGGTAATTGTGCTTTAACTCCTCAACCCATAAAGGAGTTGGAAATGAGATCATGGCAGTACACATGGGCTCTTCTAATTCTTCTTCCTTCTGAGAAAGGGCATCAACCACCCTATTTTCCTTTCCCCTCTTATACTCGATAAAAACAACATACTCCATTAGTTTTGTCACCCACTTCTGCTATTTTTCAGTTCCAACCCTCTCTTCAAGTAGGAATTTGAGCACCTGTTGGTCAGTTTTAATAACAAAAGACTGACCTAGGAGGTACGGTTTCCATTTTTGCACTGCCGTCACAAGAGCCAGTAGCTCTTTTTCATATGTAGACAATAAAAGAGCCTTCCCCTTACATGCTTGACTCAAATAAAAAATAGGTTGTCATGATTGCATTAACACAATCCCAATTCCCTTACCACATGCATCACATTCAATCGAAAAGGCTTGCTGAAATCAGGCAGTTTCAAAATCGGGGGATGTGAAACAGCTTGTTTTAAGGCCATGAATGCCTTGATGGCCTCCAATTTCTATGAGAATGAATTCTTCTTGAGCAAGGAGGTAAACGATTTTGCTATAGACCCATAATTCCTGATAAATTTTCGATAATACCCGATGAGCCCTAGGAGTCCTCTTAAGGATTTCACAGTCTTAGGCTCGGGCCATTCTAGATGGTGGCAATCTTAGAAGAATCGGCCATCACACCCTTAGCATTAATTATATGGCCTAAATAGTCAACTTCCCCAACTGCAAACCGACATTTAGATTTTTTTTCACACAAACAGTGCCTCTGTAACATGGTTAGGACATGCCTTAGGTGATTTATGTGCTCTTCCCATGACCTACTATACACTAATATATCATCAAAACACACGAGCATAAATTTCCTTACATATGGTTTGAAAACATCATTCATTAATCCTTGGAAGGTGGCTGGGGCATTGGTGAGGCCAAAAGGCATCACCGAAAACTTGTAATGCCCTTCATGGGTATGAAAGGCCGTTTTAGGAATGTCATTAGGCACTACCCAAACTTGGTGAGCACTCGATCTTAAATTGAGTTTAGAGAAGATCACCGAGCCAAATAACTCATCCAGAAGCTCGTCTATCACTGGAATATGAAGCTTTGCCTTCAATGTTTCCTTATTTTGTGCCCTATAATCGATGCAAAGCCTTCAACTACCATCGGCCTTGCAAACCAGGAAAACAGGGGAAGAGCAGGGGTTGGAGCTTGGCCTTATCACCCCTGACTGCAGTAACTCCGCCACTATTTTTTTTATTTCTATTTTTTGTTAGTAGGGGTATGGTCTATTAATGATGGGTTGTGTGCCCTCTTTGAGGATTATGTGGTGGTCATGGCTGTGGGGTGGGGCTAAACCCTTACGTTCACTGAATACATATTTAAATTCTTCCAACAGTTCAGTAATTTTCCCATCCACTGTTTCAGAAACTTGCTCTTCCTTTTCATCCCAAACAATTTGTAACAAAATTCCCTTGCCCTTAGCCATAATGGCCTTGAGCATTTTTTGGCCATCCTCCACAATTGATGAATTCAGTTTCAACCCTTTTAACTCAACAGTTTTACCACCATGCACAAAACTCATCACAATTTTGAAAAGTCGCAAGTTATAAGACCCAAGGCCTCTAACCATTGGACTCCTAACACAACATCAACCCACAAGATCCACTAAACGAAGAGGAGGTTGTAATAGAGTACCTTGCACCTTCAGTTTCTGAATCGATGAAATTATGTGAACTACCTGAGTCCACTAATATCACCACTTGTTCTCCCATGATGTTTCCCACCAATCGCATGGTTCTAATAGTAGGAGTTCTAGCAATGGTAGCTAAAGAAATCTCAAGTTCGGTAGGTACTGCCACATCTTCTTTCTCTTCATTTTCCCCACACTGCTTGTCTTCTTCCTCTTCCAACAGTTTATCATTACCTTGTGAAAGATAAATTCTGGGGGTTTTACAAATGTGGGCTGGGCTCCATTTCTCTTCACAGAGGTAGCACAGTCCCTTCCTTCGCTTCTCATCCATTTGCATGCATGTCACCTTCATCATAGGTCCCATGGGTTTTTGCCATTTGCTGTAACTATCATCGAAATATGAGGTGTGTGCAGAATTTCTTGCCACCCCTACATTATGCTTCTCCACCATGGGCTTACTGATTTTCTTTGTACTCCAAAGGTACTCTTCTTGCATTTTTTTTCTAACCCATAAGCTGCATTTAAATTGACAAGATTCAACATTTGGACGAGAAGGCGGATCTCATACTTCAAGCCGCTGAGGAAACAATTCTCAGCTTATACGCATCCGATAGCCCCCTCATACTGTTGGACACAGCCCCAAACTGAGCCTTGTACCCTGCCACAGTGCTAGTTTGCTTCAGTTTAGTCAATGCTTCCATGGGGTCATCATATGTTATTGGCCCAAAATGAAGGAGCATGGATCTGGTGAATGTCTCCCAATATTTGCACTGCCCCCCTCCACAACGTCTTAGTACCACACAAGAGCTTCACCCTCCATATGGTAAGATGTCATGAGCATTCTGCGGGCAATAGAAGTCTGAATTAAGTCGAGATAATGATTGTCTTTGAAGATCCAAGCTACTGGGTTGGTTCCCTGAAAGTGAGGAAACTCAAGCTTGACACCCCTTAAGTTGATCCTTCTGGTTTCCTGGTTCTCATGCTCCACATTGACGTCCTAGTGAGGCTCCTGGTTGTTGTGGTTTTGAGTAGTGAAGAAGGTTCTCATCATGTCCTTCATTTCTTGCACATTTGTTTTCAATTCAACAATGGATTGTTGTAGGTGGTCGACTTGGTGTTGAAGAGCCTTCTGTTGTTGATGCTTAGATCTTGTATTATCTGCCATAGGATAGGTGGATACATATACCAATTGTTAAGTTATTGTTCTGGGGGTGGATTTAATCAGATGATTGCGTGGAATGGAAACTAGGAATACAAATGAGAAATAGCAAAGGGGATGAGAAGTGTTTGTATAAAGGACTCAATGAGTCACAAGCTTGTATTGAGAGGCAATTGAGAGGCGATTTGAGAGTCCATATTTGGCTAACTTGTATTTCACAAAATTGCCTTTTCTGGAAGGTTTCTAGGGTTCTATGAGTTTTTGGACTCTGGTGGGGGCTATGACTCCTCCATTGGCTCCCTCCTTGGAGGCCCTCGTCGGTAGAGGCTGGAAAAAAATCCTACATGCAAGCCATGACGTCTTCAACGGAGTCACCTTACCTTCTGGCAATGGGATACCAGGTTGAAGTGGACGGTGAACCAAGCTTTGTTTTTACAGAATCGGAGATGGCTAAGGCTACTGATGAGTTTAAGTTTGCTCTGATTCTAAAGTTCATGCGCGTAAGGCTCTCTATTGATGAGATCAGGAATGCTATCATTAAGTCATGGGGTCTTCTGGAAGTGGCGGTCGTTAGTTTCATGGATGATCATCACGTCCTTCTGCACATGCAAAATGAACGTGATTTCATGCATGTATGGGCACATGAAGGGAGGTTGATCGCTGGCCATGCTTTTCGGCTATTCAGATGAACGAAAGATTTTGATCTGATGAAAGAGTAGAGTCATCTCTAGCCCCGCAGTGGATATTATTGCCTGGATTGTTGAAGCACCTATATCGGAAGGATTGTTTACAAATCTTAGCGACACGGTTTGGTCGTTATCTTGGTACGGATAATGCTACGTTGAATAAAATCAGGGTGTCTGGTGCTCGAATCTGCGTGGAAGTTGATCTTGCTAAAGACCCGGTTCAAGGATTTCCTATTGTTGTCTCGGCTAATAGGAAAATTGGCAAGTGGCTAGGTATGAGAAACATGGATTTTACTGTGTGAAATGTCATCGTCAAGGGCATACTTTGGTGGTGTGTAAGTCTGGGATGAAGCGGAAGGAGGGAGAGCAGGTGGTGGGGAGGAATAAATCAA
The DNA here is from genome assembly GCA_003123785.1 of Pterocarya stenoptera. NCBI lineage: Eukaryota > Viridiplantae > Streptophyta > Magnoliopsida > Fagales > Juglandaceae > Pterocarya > Pterocarya stenoptera. Next base: position 25,920 of record QEOT01123889.1, on the reverse strand, counting down.
AGAGTGATTGGTAGGCAAAACAGGAAAAAAAAAATCCAGGTGGAAACTGAGGTGGTATCAAATGGTAGAGTGGATAAGGGTAAGAGCAAAGTTAGTGCAAAATTGGTGCAGGAGCCTAGCTTTTCTCTGAATGTAGAAGTGGTTGAGGCTGAACTGAGTAAGGCCTTCATAGTGAATCATGCTGGTATCGTAATGGTGCAAGAGCCTAGTGGTTTTCCAACTACAGAGTTGGCTAAGATTGAACTAAACAGGGCTGTGTTAGTAAATGACTATGTGGTACAGGAGGAGGAGTGTGAGGAGATCGAATGTGAACCTAACCCAGAAAGTTTTTCAACTAATCTTGTTCAAATCAACATGACTATGCCAAGGGAGGAAGTGTAGGGGTTGCAAGTATCCAGCGATGATGTGCAGGTGATGGACTACGTAATTATTTGCAATGATATTAATAATGGCCAACATGGTGCAGTGACGGAACTTTTGGAGTGGGAGTGTGATCGTGGGATTGTTTCAACAACTAATTATGTATCGGATGAGGAAGAGGGGCAAATTCCTAACTCTACTAAAGAGAAGGCCTATGACTCCAAGCCTGAGAATCCTGCTAAGTTTGTTCAAGAGCATTTGCATACCACTGTGAGGAAGTCCTAGTGAGTTTCTACTCGCTCCTCAAAATTGGATTTATGATTGGAAATTTGTTGGTCTGGAATGTCAAAGGCTTGAGGCGTCCCCCTCGGTTGAAACAGTTAGTGCGGAAGAATAATGTGGCAGTTGTTGCTGTTTTGGAACCATTTTAGGAGGCTACACAGATGTCCATACTTGCTCTTTTCTTGGGTTTTCCACATTTTTGTTGTAATGCTAGGGTTGATGGTAAAGTATGGGTGTTCTGGAAGGAGGGGTATGATTTTGTATGCTCTAGCTTAACGAACCAATCACTAACTGGTTGGTTAAGTATGGAGAGTACTCGGTCGGATCAATCTTTTAAAATACTTGTTACCTTTGTTTATGCAAAATGTACTCGGTCGGAGCGTAGAGGACTTTGGCATGAATTAAATAATATGTATATGGAGACACAGCCTTGGTTGGTGATTGGGGACTTCAATATTATCCGAGCAGAGGCTTAACGAATTGGAGGTAATCCTCGACCTTTAATGGCTATTTTGGACTTAATGATTGCTTAGATTCTTGTGGTCTTGTAGAGTTGTGTTTCCAAGGTCATTCCATGTCTTGGTGTAATGGGCAAGAGGGGCGATCTAGAAAGTGGGCTAGACTGGATAGGGTAGTGGTAAACATTGCTTTTGCTAATATGTTTGGGTCGTCATATGTGGACTATTTAGCTTGGAAAACATTAGGCCATAGCCTGATGGTTTTATTCTTTAGGGTGCCGCGAATTTCTTATGGCCCTGCACCCTTTAAGTTCCAAAATATGTGGTGTTTGCGCGATGGTTTTATACGGTATATGAAAAAAGTATGGAACCAACCAGATTCTTGAATTAGGCTATGTCATTTGGCTGCTAAATTGAAGAAGACTAAGGCAACTTTGAGATCATGGAATATTCATACCTTTGGTCAGGTAGATCAAACGATCAAGACGTTAGAAGAGAAGTTAGACTTTCTTGAAAATCAGTTGCAAGTGGAGCACAACTCGGAAATTGAAGAACAGGTTTTAGTCACTAAAATGGAGCTTGTTGATTGGGAGAGAAGGGAGGAAACTCGGTTGGCTCAAAAAGCTAAGAAAAAATGGCTTCAGGAGGGAGACCAAAATACTAAGCTTTTTCATGCAACGGTTAACCAGTGACGCAAAATATCGTCAATCTCTAAGATGCATTTGGTTGATGGTACTATGCTAGACACGCCTAAAGCAGTTCATGGAGAGGCTACAGATGATTTCCGTGAATTTCTTTCCAAGGTGCCAGTGGTTCAAGTAGCAAATTTCTCAGGTCTATTAGCGCCATAAAATTTTACAATAAGAGAATGAGACTCTTTGTGCTGCCCCTACGGAAGATGAAGTCAGAATTGCCATGTTTGATACCCCTCGACACAGTTCGCCTAGTCCGGATGGGTATGGATCAGAATTTTTTATCTCCTACTCGGACATTGTGAAGGATGATGTTGTTGAGGCCACGAGAGATTTTTTCAGTGGAACGGCTTTGCCACGGTACTATTCTTCGTCATACATTGTACTTATTCCTAAAGTTCCAGACCCAAATGGCTTTGATAAATTTAGACCGATTAGTCTTTGCTCTGTGGTTTACAAAAGTTTTACCAAGATTTTGGTGAAAAGATTGACGCCTTTGTTACCTAGATTAATTTCGCAGGAGCAGGGTGCGTTTATTCCAGACCTTAGTATATTTGAAAATATTACCCTTGCTTAGGAAATGGTGCACTCGATATATAGGAAAACTCAGGGGGGTAATATTGTTATGAAGGTTGACATGGCCAAAGCTTATAATAGAGTACATTGGGATTTTCTTTTAGATGTCTTGAAGGGATTTGGTTTTCATGATAAATTCTGTCGCATTATTACGGAGTGTGTGAAGTCTCCTTGATTTTCAGTAATGATGAATGGGACGTACAAAGGTTCTTTTAAATCTTCCAGAGAATTACGTCAAGGTAACCCTCTTTCCCCTTACCTGTTTATTATTATGGAGGAAGTTCTATCTCGTTTACTCAGATGGAATTTTGAGGAAGGTTGAATTGGGAAATATTATCATCCTCTGGGTGCACCTTTGGTTTCTCATTTATTCTATGTTGATGATCTCCTTTTTTTTGCTAAGGGTGATGTTTGGTCTATTAAGAGATTAACTCAGACGTTTGAACTTTATGAGAGTTGGTCTGGCCAAAGTATTAATAAGAGGAAATCGGCTCTTTTTCTTTCCAAGCACATTACTCATGCAAGGCTTTGTGCTTTACTTAGAACTTCTGGGTTTACGGAAGGTATGTTTCCGACTATTTATCTGGGTGTTCCTTTGAATTTTGGTCGTTTAATGGCTAGACATTTGGAGCTGCTTGTGAATAAAATTCTAGATAAGGTGGCAGGGTGGAAGTATAAATTATTGTCTCAGGGTGGGCGGCTTGTTTTGATTAAACATGTTTTATCATGTATGTCTACTCATCTTTTCTCTGTGTTGAGTGTTCCTAAAGTGGTTTTGAAGCAGATTAATTCACTTTTATCTTCCTTTTTCTGGGGATAGGTAAATGGTAGTGCTAAAAACAAGTGGTGTTCTTGGGCCAAGTTGTGCAGACCGGGGTTAGAGGGAGGCTTGGGTCTTCAAGATTTCTCCGAGGTTCAGCGCTCTCTTCATATGAAGTTTGCTTGGCATCTCATGGCGGTTGATAATTTAAGGACCAAGTTCTTCAAGGCGAAATATGCTCGACGTGGGCATTTATTGTTCGCCAAAAAAAATTCCTCATGCTCCCATTTCTGGAAGTCCATCATGTATGTAATGCCTGATGTGTGTGAGCAAATTCTCTGGAAAGTGACAAGTGGACGTATTTCATTTTGGTTTGATAGATGGTTGGATAATGGACCTCTTTGCTTGAGGGTGCCAGATGTGACCAACCCTTTAATTTAGCTTCGGGAGTATTTAGTTGATAGGTCTTGGGATGTTGAGATTGTGGAAAATTTGGTGGGATCTAATCTCATGGGGGATATTGTGTCTTCAATTTCTGTGGGTAAAGCAGGGGAAGATGTCATTGTATGGAAGCCTACCACAGATGGGAATTTTTCATCGGCTAGTGATTGGGAGTTGATTCGATTTAAGTCGAATGAGTCACCAGAATTGCAATGGTTCTGGCATAGAATATCGCCTAAGAAAATCTCCTTGTGTATGTGGAAGGCTCGGTACCAGTGCTTACCAATGGACTCTTGGGTGCAATCTTGTGGTATTTCCATGGCATCAAGCTGTGATTGCTATGTTGCGAAAGAGGTAGAGACCCTTGATCATGTTTTATGGTCAGGAGAGTGTGCGGCTCAGTTATGGCAAAGAGCAGCTAGAGAGTTTGGCATTACGATTTTGACAATGCGAACTTGGTGGGGAGGTGTGACTCAATGGTTTGCTCGTGCTAAGAAGAACTCTCAACTTGATCTGCTCATTGGTGTTTTCCCTTGTCTTATTACTTGGAAGCTTTGGCAGAGACATTGCAAAGCCCAGATGGAGGGTGGTGTGGAGACTATTGAAGGCTCCTGGGTATCACTAAAAGCATGGCTGGGTATTCTGTCGAGGGACTATAACAAAGTGCATTCCCTTTCATTTTTAGATGAGAGAATTTTACAAAACTTAGGCTTACCTGTGTTGCCCATTCGAAGCCGAAGGGTGAGGTGTGTTTCATGGTGCAAACCGACGTCTGGTTATGTGAAGCTTAATGTTGATG